>SJYB01005996.1:0-55306 GCA_006408585.1 Antidorcas marsupialis
CAGGGGGTAGGGGTGGGGTAGGGGGCTGGGAGCTGGAGCTAAGGCGCCTCCAGGGTTTCCAGGAGAGTCTGGATGGTACTAAGGCCAGGCTGGCACCTAATGATGATTAAAAACTTAATGTGTCTCCCACAGCTTTGCTGCCAGTGCTGGGCAGTCCCGGGGGTTACATGAGGTTAGAGTTACATGTGGAGCTGTGGGTTCTGTGGACACACCAGGAGAGCAAAGAGGGCAGCAGAGGAAGCTGGTGGAGACTATGGTGTGGGTGAGACATACCGTCAGGACATGAGTATTAATTTGTAGGATCTGGGAAAGAGGGGAGCAATTCCCACTGGTATCAAGCTGAAGAAAGACAAATTGCTAGTTTTGTTTTTTATTTCTGTGTTTTGGTTTTTCATTTTTCTTGGTTCCTTTCATGTGGGAATTTCAAGGGATCTATCCATGGTTCATTTCTCATCAGTTTCAGAATGTGAAAACTGCAGGGACACAAAACACGCAGACAGCCCGCCTCGCGGCTAAGAGGAGCGGGCGTGAGTGTGGTGGGTCCGCCCCTGTGGCACTTTTACTGACGGGACCCTCTCCCCTGTGGAGGAGACTCTCCCCTGCTGGACAGCAGACCCCTGCCCTGGGGATGAGCATCCCACACTGCTATTCAGACTTTCTTGTTGAGAGGATACAAGCGTCCTTCAGGTCCCCTCCACTCTTGGGATGGAGAATGTTACTTTAAGGACACACATGACTTCACAGGAGCCCCACAAAGATGAACAAGCAGGCTGGTCAAGAAGGCCATGCTGGACCAAGGTAACAGGCAGCCTGGAAGTTTCTTCCAGATGTTTTTCAGGCCCAGCCCTATCCTTCCCACTTCTGGGGGTGGGTGGGGACAGAGCAGACCTTCATCACTTCATCCAGCAGGATCAGGTGGGCAATGCCCCATGAGAAAGTAAGGTAATGGTGGGCACAGTGGCAGGGGTTCAGCACAAAGATGAAGACATCGTGTCACTGACATCTTAACAGTCCTGAAGTGTGTCTCTGGGAGGCGCATGACACAAGGGGAGGTGGGGTCTGGGCCTCCCTGAAGTTGCTAGAAAATGTGTGCATGGGCATAAACACATTTTTTTCTTTCCTAGAGAGAACATGCATAGCTTTTATTTTTATTTTTTTTAATTTTATTAGTTTATTAACTTTTATTAAGCTTCCATGTCCATACTGTGAGCATATTCATATATTGTTATTGCTCAGTCCTCAGTTGGATCTGACTCTGCGACCCCGTGGACTGCAGCATGCTAGACTTCCCTGTCCTTCACATTATAAGCAGTTAACACTAATAGAATCCAGAAGAGATTGATATTTCTAAAAAATTAGAATTAGTGAGAATAAATTACTGAAAAGTTCCATTGTCATCACTATCCAGTTGTTGAACTGGGCAAATCTTTTCATGTACAGGTTTTAATCACATGCTCAAGGGACTCTTAGCCTAAACATGGCGAAGAACTCTGACCACAGAGCACGGGGGGCTCTGCCCCATGAGATTATCAAAGACAAGCTTATTGATTTGTCTTTTGCTGATTCAAAAAACAGTTGATGCTTATGTGAAAACAGGAAAAATAAGTAATAGAAGACTAAAGGGAAATGCGGAAGACACAATGGAGTTTCTGCTCTGCGAAAATGGATCTTCATTGAGTGGTGTGCTCTGGTGGCTAAGGATTCAGCAGCAGTGAAGAAAACAGACCCAGATCTCTTCCCATTTGGAGATAGCAGTCTGGGGGGCAAGGCGGAAACAGACTGCAGCAGCCCAGATGAGGGACAGTGCAGGATATTGGGTGGTCAGCTCAGAGTGAGGTCAGGGAGCTGGGGTACGGGTAGGAGTGGGTCAGCAGGGAGGCCTGCTGTGAGGCCATCAGGGGAGCCTGTGGGGACCTGGAGGCTCTATGCAGGTGGAGGAAGGCAGGGAGACAAGTGCAAAGGCCCAGAGTCCAGTGGATCTGCTCTCGCAAGTGAGTGAGCCTGAGTGGGCCAGCTCCTAAAGGTAGGACAGCAGCTCCAAAGTGGTCACCACTGGAGCCCAGCAGAGGGCTCAGAGGAGGACCCCTAACAGGTTTAAGGACTACGTGGGCGGGAAGTCAGCATGTGCTATCTGTCCCTGTGGGGTGACCACTCTGGGATCCGCCAGCAGCCTCCTGACCCATACATGACCCAAAACATGGGCAGACTCAGGGGTGAAAAGAAGAAAGTCACACTCGTAGAAGATTTGGAAAACACACGAGAATGAAAACAAGCAACAAGACTCTTGGATATGTCACAGGATGACTTTTTCAGCTTCTGCCCAGGGGGCAGGTGGGGAAATCTGGACCTAGGACAGCTGGCAACAAACCCTGAGCAAGCCCATCTTCTCTGCTTTCCAAACAGCTGCAGTACAGTGGCCACCACTCTGCTTGACCTCACGAGCTCTTGTGAAAAGCAACCAGACATGTGATTTGAAAGAGACGCTATCATCATTACTCTGTGGTGCCATGAAAATTCTCTGGGGAGCTCTTGTGGGGTCCTTTCCAAAGACCAAGGCCTCTGAGGGCTCTGTTCCTTAGAAGCTCTCCTGTGTCTGATGGGGCTCAGGCTGTGTGTGTGTGGTGGAGATTTGCCTCATTCTGGCAACCCGTTTGTTTTGACATCAGATGTGTGAGATCTTGGTCAAGCAACGAGGCCCCAGGAGAGAGCGTTCTCCAGGTTCCTGAAATAATAAAAGTCCTCTTTCTTGGTGAGAAGCAAGTTAGAATAAAAGGGTTGCTTGCTTGTCACTGCAAACTACAGTTCTATCCAGTGTATAACTGGGCCACAAAGAGCATATGTGGGATCTGAATCGAGCAGAGAGATGAATCCTGGCATTGGGGAGGGGGCTGTTTTGACTTTAAAGATCATTTTAGTGCTTGAATATATGTTTGTTTCTTTTCCTCTTTGACATAAATGTGAGGCATCAAGGCAACACACATCTTCCTTGAAATTCAGCGATGGGCTGGTATACCTGGGCGTGAAACTTTGTGCAGGATGTAGTTTTCCCCACCTTTTCCCTCCAGAAAAACCCCTGAACAGTTGCTGTTGAGAGTTACTCCTTGAAGGACATGAGGCAGGCCCAGTACCCATGGTGCTGGTTCTTTTGCAAGTTTTGGATGTGGGCTTAAAACATGAGTTGTGAAGTTTTATGTGAAGTGTGGGTCACTAGCTCTTCCTGACTTGAGGTACAATCTCCAAGCCAGCATGGGGCCCAGTGGCCCTGGCTGAGAGCTTACAAGAGCCCCAGAGGTGCAGTCAGAGCCTTGGGAATAGGAGACACAGGGCGAAGTGGGTTGTTTTCAGGAAGGTATTTGCAAGACTTTGGGATGATGCCACCTGGTATCGAGGCTCTGATGAGGAACTGTGGCAGAGCTGGGAAAAGACCTTCTCCTCACTTTTGCATGGGACACAGAATTCCCTGAGGGGCAAGCCTACAAAGAGAATGTTGTGTCTTTAGATGCCTCATGGGTTCTTCAGCTTTGAGAATACTCAGAGGTGGGGCCCGGAGGGCACCAGCAGTGGGAGAAAATGGTCAAGAATCCTGAGGGGTCCCTAATGCCTCCAGCAGCTTCTGAGTCAGAGAAGGAAAGGAGAGGCCTGAAAGTGAGCATGCATGGGATTGTTCAGCTCCCAGAGAGCCAGGTGCAGTGGTAGCTGTACATTTCTATCCATCCATCCATCCATCTATCATCTGTTTGTTATCTATCCATCATCTATCATCTATCTCTATCATTTCTATCATGTTTATATCATCTATGCTAAGTTGACCCCATAGACTGTAGCCTGCCAGGCTCCTCTGTCCATGGGATTTTCCAGGCAAGAATATTAGAGTGGAGATATCATCCTCCTTGAGGAGATATCTCCTCAAGGAGAGATCATCTATATCTATCATTTATCATCTATATCATATCTATTATGTATCATCTATTATTTATCTTTCCTCCCTCATCTATCTCTTTAGCCATCTAACTAAACATCTGCTGCTGCTGCTGCTGCTAAGTTGCTTCAGTTGTGTCCGACTCTATGCGACCCCATAGACAGCAGCCCACCAGGCTCCTCTGTCCATGGGATTCTCTAGGCAAGAACACTGGAGTGGGTTGCCATTTCCTTCTCCAACTAAACATCTATCATCTGTTTATTATCTATTTATCCATCATCTATTATCTACCTCTCTGCCATGTTATATCATCTATATCTGTCATTTATTATTTATCTCTATCATATCTATCCCAGGAAGATCCCCTGGAGAAGGAATGGCTACCCACTCCAGTATACTTGCCTGGCAAATCCCGTGGATAGAGGAGCCTAGCCAGCTGCAGTCCATGGGTCCTCAAAGAGTTGGACATGGACACATCTGAAGCTATGTAGCATAACATGACATATATCATCTATCTATTATCTATCTATCAGCTGTCTTTGAGCTTGCCCTGTGAGATCAGTTGAGGATTTTACTGTTAAGCATTTGGAAGCTAAAGGCAGCTAGACTAGGCTCGGGATGCTAGCATGTCCTGTCCCATTGGTCCTAGCCAGAGGTGAGGGTTTGGGACCCTTATGACAACATGGCAAATGGGCTTAAGGCCTGCCTGGCTGAGGAAACTTGTGCCTTTCAGGAAGCTCTCAGAGGAGGCCGTTAGGAAAGCATGCAAGAAACAGCTGTTTCTCAGGAGTCACTGCACTCTGAATGATCACTGTGGTAAGCTATCAGGAACAGCAGCAAGATGCCCAGAGCTAGGCTTTTCTCACCCTCTTTCTTCACACACTGCAGGAGACTGTGGTTAGAGAGCCTATTGGCCCTGCTCCAGTGTTTACGTTTGATCATTTATTCCTAATTCCCATGAGTCAACCAGAAAGCTCTGCCAGGAAGGCCACCCCATCCTGCTGTTTCCTCTGGATTAGTTCCACAGCCTCTACTCTGATACATTTTTCCTGAAGGAAAAGGGGAAAGATAGCCATATGCAGGCAAAACATGTACATATGTTTTTGACAAAATAGATCAATTGGTTCAGCTAAAACAAAGACCAACCCAAACCTGAAACCAATGCAAGCCCAGGAAAGGCTGTTAAACAGGAATGATCTGAAGCAGAAGAAGAAGGTGGGGAGGCAGGCATCTTCAGTCCTGTTTCACAGACCCTGCTCTGGCAGTCATCATGAAGGCAAAATCACATTCCTTGAGGTCCTTGCAGGGGTGGGAGTGCTGATCTTCTGCACTGCTCCCTGATGATGGTGCTGGGTACCCTGAACTGATGACTCTATTTCTCCCAAGGGTCCCCTGGAGATGCCCTTGCAGACAATCCCCTGGCCTGAACTCAGGTGTGACTCAGTTCTGTCAACCACATTCCCTCCTAGAAGATCTGGCTGCAGAGCTGAGCTGAGTGAGGCAGGCAACTGACAGATGAGTATCTTCGAGACATGAAACTGTAGCCATGAGACCCTAGTTCTAAGGGCAGCAGATGGCTCATGGCTTTCTGATTTCCTGGGGGCAGCCTATGCTGCTGTTCTAGGGAGGCCTCCTGGGTAAAGGGGAGCCTCCACTGCAGCTATTTTGGCAGCTGGTACTGCAGTGTAGCTTTGGGAGTCCTTCTTGGCCTCTGGTCTTTTTCCTGAGCTCTCCCAGTGATTCTGGAAGCCATTAAAAACCTCAAATCTAGCCTTCTCTGATTTGCCTACAGGATCTGCTCTTCTCTGCAATTCTATACCATGTTAATAATATACAGAGTACAAGATGGATTTGCCACATCCACTCCATGATGAGTAGGATGGCAGGGAGGTCTGAGGTAATCTTGGTGAGCTGCTAAATCTAAGCAGAATTTGAATGATAAAAGAGAACTTCTCAACTTTTCTACCTTGTTAGTTTTCTTTTAATATAAATTTATTTATTTTAATTGGAAGTTAATTACTTTACAATATTGTATTGGTTTTGCCATACATCAGCATGAATCCACCACGGGTGTACATGTGTTCCCCCTGAACACGTGTATACCTGAACCCCCCTCCCTGAACCCCACTGCCTCTCCCTCCCCATACCATCCCTCTGGGTCATCTCAGTGCACCAGCCCCAAGCATCCAGTATCATGCATCGAACCTGGACTGGTGATTCACTTCATATATGATATTATACATATTTCAATGCCGTTCTCCCAAATCATCCCACCCTCGCCCTCTTCCACAGAGTCCAAAAGATTATAGCTTCTTAGTTTTAAAACTTCTCACTAAGAGCAAACATTTAAGAAACATCTGTTGTCCAGAGACAGTTACTTCATAATACCACTTGATAAAATGTTTGTGTTGACTCCTGTCTTCAGCACCAAAGAGCTAAGGAAACTTCACAAGGTCTTCAACTAGGAAGCACCTAAAGGTGGCCTGGCCCTGTTCTGCTGGGGCTGCTGGACCCTGCCCTATTTCAGCATGGGCAGGTGAACTGGGGTCAGGGGCAGGTACTGGCTTGGGCAAGGAGGGGATGCCAACAGAGAAAATGGAAGGTGAGCGTTGTCTTCCGGGAGTAAGAGGATGACTCTGGCAGTGGCAGCAGCTGGGAGCCCAGATGGCCAGGAGCCAGGAGAGAGGAGCAGGAGGGAGAAGGGAGAGCCCGAAAGAGCAGGAGGCCTGGGTTTCTCCCACATCAGGCCTCAGAGCACCTGAGACAGCCCAGGCCTAGAAGAGATGGGGGAGCTAAGGAGGAGAGTCTGGGGAGGTAGGATCATAAAACAAAAGGGTGTCAGAGCCCCTCAAGTTGGCTGCAGGAGAAGTACAGAGATCCCAAAATTTAATGAGCAGATACCTACTGTAAAATACCTACTGAATTTTATCTGATTAAGAGCAGCACTTTTTTTTTCTTTTTTTAACATCCTGAAACCAAAGAATGTTCAAACTACTGCACAACTGCACTCATCTCACACACCAGCAAAGTAATGCTCAAAATTCTCCAAGCCAGGCTTCAACAGTACATGAACCGTGAACTTCCAGATGTTCAAGCTGGATTTAGAAAAGGCAGAGGAACCAGAGATCAAATGGCCAACATCTGTTGGATCATTGAAAAAGCAAGAGTGTTCCAGAAAAACATTTATTTTTGCTTTATTGACTATGCCAAAGCCTCTGACTGTGTGGATGACAACAAACTGTGGAAAATTCTTCAAGAGACTGAAATAACAGACCACCTGTCCTGCCTCCTGAGAAATCTGTATGCAGGCCAAGAAGCAAGAGCTAGAACTGGGCATGGAACAACAGACTGGTTCCAAATCAAGGAAGGAGTATGTCAAGGCTATATATTGTCACCCTGCTTATTTAATTTATATGCAGAGTATATCATGCAAAATGCTGGACTGGATGAAGCACAACCTGGAATCAAGATTGCCAGGAGAAATATCAGTAACCTCAGATAAGCAGATGACACCACCTTTATGGCAGAACATAAAAAAGAACTAAAAAGCCTCTTGATGAAAGTGAAAGAACAAAGTGAAAAAGTTTGCTTAAAACTCAACATTCAGAAAACTAAGATCATGGCATCCAGTCCCATCACTTCATGGGAAATAGATGGGGAAACAATGGGAACAGTGAGAGACTTTATTTTGGGGGGCTCCAAAATCACTGCAGATAGTGATTGCAGCCATGAAATGAAAAGACGCTTACTCCTTGGAAGAAAAGTTATGATCAACCTAGATAGTATATTAAAAAGCAGAGGTATTACTTTGCCAGCAAAGGTCCATCTAGTCAAAGCTATGGTTTTTCCAGTAATTGTGTATGGATGTGAGAGTTAGACTATAAAGAAAGCAGGGTGTTGAAAAATTGATGCTTTTGAACTGTGGTGTTGGAGAAGACTCTTGAGAGTCCCTTGGACTACAAGGAGATCAAACCAGTGAATTCTAAAGGAAATCAGTCCTGAATATTCATTGGAAGGACTGATGCTGAAGCTGAAACTCCAAGTCTTTGGCCACCTGATTTGAAGAACTGACTCATTGGAAAAGACCCTGATGCTGGGAAAGATTGAAGGGAGAAGAGGATGACAGAGAATGAGATGGTTGGATGGCATCACTGACTTGATGGACATGAGTTTAAGCAAGCTCTGGGAGTTGGTGATCGACAGGGAGGCCTGGTGTGCTGCAGTCCATGAGGTTGCAAAGCATCGGACACGACTGAACAACTGAACTGAACTGAACATCCTGAAATAGGGCTGTGGTACAGTTGAATGTGTTTGTAATCACTGCCCCTGTCTGGGTGTGAATGTGGCTGCTGTTCCTGGCTGCAGAACTGACCATTGTAGCTCTCTGATGTTCCAATCAGCAAACAAGGTAATTCAAGGAAGTTATCTGAGCCCACTTCGTGCAACTGAATTTCAGTGGAAGATCTTTTATAAACTGATCATTTCTGATAAGGTCATGAAAGCACTAGAATCAAAACTTATGCAGAATGAGCCTTAGGGTCTTGGGAAAAGATACTGGAAACAATCATAGAGTACTTTCTAAGAAATGTTTAATTTCCAGCTTGTGAAAAACCATCAAAACACTGAGTTAAAAAAAAAACCTGGAAAAATCAGACTTGGCTGCAAAGAAGTTTTAGGAGCCTTTTTAACAGCTTATTTCAATCATATTTTCCTTTTTATTATGCCTGCACAAATGTGATATTTCAATATAGGATTTTAAAATAATATAAATCTAAAAGAGCTCTTTTAGTAAGTGTGAATTTAAAGCACTAAGAGAAAAAAGCCTAGTGCTATAAACTGGTGACATTTTTCTCCTAATATTTATAAAATAATGGTGCATCTTATGATATCTTGAATTTTACAAAATCTAATCATCATTGAAAGATGAGAGTGAAAAAGTTGGCTTAAAGCTCAACCAACATTCAGAAAACTAAGATCATGGCATCCAGTCTCATCACTTCATTGCAAATAGATGGAGAAACAGTGTCAGACTTTATTTTGGGGGGCTCCAAAATCACTGCAGATGGTAATTGCAGCTATGAAATTAAAAGATGCTTACTCCTTGGAAGGAAAGTTATGACCAACCTAGATAGCATATTAAAAAGCAGAGACATTACTTTGCCAACAAAGGTCCATCTAGTCAAGACTATGGTTTTTCCAGTGGTCATGTATGGATGTGAAAGTTGGACTGTGAAGAAAGCTGAATGCTGAAGAATTGATGCTTTTGAACTGTGGTGTTGGAGAAGACTCTTGAGAATCCCTTGGACTGCAAGGAGATCAAACTAGTGAATCTTAAGCGAAATCAGTCCTGAATATTCATTGGAAGAAATGATGCTGAAGCTGAAACTCCAATACTTCGGCCACCTCACGTGAAGAGTTGACTCATTTGAAAAGACCCTGATGCTGGGAGGGATTGGGGGCAGGAGTAGAAGGCGATGACAGAGGATGAGATGGCTAGATGGCATCACTGACTCGATGGACAGGAGTTTGGGTAAATTCTGGGAGTTGGTGATGGACAGGGAGGCCTGGCGTGCTGTGATTCATGGGGTCGCAAAGAGTCAGACANAGAATCCCTTGGACTGCAAGGAGATCAAACTAGTGAATCTTAAGCGAAATCAGTCCTGAATATTCATTGGAAGAAATGATGCTGAAGCTGAAACTCCAATACTTCGGCCACCTCACGTGAAGAGTTGACTCATTTGAAAAGACCCTGATGCTGGGAGGGATTGGGGGCAGGAGTAGAAGGCGATGACAGAGGATGAGATGGCTAGATGGCATCACTGACTCGATGGACAGGAGTTTGGGTAAATTCTGGGAGTTGGTGATGGACAGGGAGGCCTGGCGTGCTGTGATTCATGGGGTCGCAAAGAGTCAGACAGGACTTAACAACTGAACTGACCTGAATCATTCTCTTTTTAGTTTTGTGAATCTGCTGTCAAAGTCACCAAAGGGATTTTACATTTTAGATATTGCATTTTTATTTCCAAAATTTCTGCTTGGTTCTTTTTCAAGACTCAAAGTGCTTGGTCACTTTTTATAGATTCTTATTACCTGCAGATATTTTCAAGCCCATTTTATTTTTTTAAATACAGGGCACATAATTATTTGATAGTCTTTGATAATTCCAGTATCAAAGACATACCTGTTATATTTATTATTTTGGTTGTTTTTTGTTTCTAATGCTTGTTTCCTGTGTGTTTGGTTATTTTTGACTGTGTTGCTCATTGTCCTTGCAGCGTTTATCACTTACGCTATGGAAACATTAGTCCATAAAAGGATTTGTGGTTGATTCTTCCAGGTTCCCTCAGCCCAGGACCACACTAAATCAATTCATGCTGTGAAATCTCCTATACTACCTAGGCAAAAAAAAAAGGGTGAAATTTCTGTAAAGAGAAATCTTTATGCAATTATTTATTATTTTCCATTTTATGGCACATAATCCATGGTACCAAGACCTTCTATATGCAGGGTGAGAATCAAAGACAGAGAGGCAAAGTTGTCACAGAGAAAGAACAAAAAGCCATTAGGGGCTTACCCTAAGTCGAAGTCACAAAGGGGATGAACTCAACAAACCTATGCTTGCGTTTCCCGGTACCGACACTTTACTCGCTGTTTTCAGGAGGAAAGAGGCCTGGTTGTTCTCTTCTACCTATGACTTTCGTATCTGTGACCTATGTGATCTATCACACTTGGTTTCAATAACTTCAATTTGATGCCCAGTCCGATGTAAGTTGTAATGTCATTTCACTCTTTCGTGAATGGATCCCTTGACAACATTGTGACCCTTGAAGGTGGGGTTATATCTTGTGCTTCCTCTTGTATTTCCATTAGTCAGAGCTCTTGATATTATTGGGCAAAATCTTGTTAAAAACAAGTTGGTTTAGTTGATTTGCAGTTCTAATCAAGCTGAACTTAGAGATACCCTCCTATCCAGTTAGTTCATTCCTAGAAATATCCCCGCACCCACAACGCTTCTTTATGTCTCCCAAAATCATGGATAAACAAGTTCTTATAGCAGCACTTGAAATGATTCATATTCCCATCAATGGTAACATGAAAAAAGAAATTGTGGTACAGTCACCCAATGGAATATTATACACCAACAAAACAGGAAAGCTACAGCTGCACACAAAACACAAGAGAACTCTCACAAACAACACGTGAGCACAACACATCAGCAAACAGAGAGTTCACACTGAATGGCTCAGTTAGAAAAAATTCAAGAAGAAGCAAAACTACTCCATGGTGTTAGAAGTTAGGGTCAGGTCTGGGTACTTGGGGCTGGAGGAGCAGGAGCGGGGGAAAGGGTGGAGGGGGAGCATCCAGGTTTTCTCTTGGCTACATTCCTGTCACTGTCTTGGTCTCTCTTGTGAACTGAGCTTGTGAACACTTCACTGAGTATTTATGATTTATGCCTTTTTTCTGTGTGAGTGTGCACGTCAGTCACTTCAGTTGTGTCCAACTCTTTGTGATCCTATGGATAGACTGAAGGCACCTGGCTCCTCTGTCCATGGGATTTTCCAGGCAAGAATATGAGAGTGAGATTTCATACCCTCCTCCAGGGGAATCTTCCCAACTCAGGGACTGAACCCACATCTCCTGCCTTCCCTGCTCTGTAGATACATTCTTTGCCTACTGGGCCACTTGTCTTGTATTAAAATTTTTTCAAGGTAATAAAACATAGTTGAACATTACTTTTTCTAAAAAGGACAATCTCTGTTCAATTTCTGTAGATAAAGAAGTACAGGGTCCTTCTCCAGATGGCTTTTGGATTATCTGCAGGAGTTAATGTTAGGGTAATAGCACCTCAACTCTGAAAATAAATGCCACGACCTGGCATCACTAGGGCAGTCCAGAGAAGTTGCAGAGAGCAGTGCAAGGCACCATCAGTGTACAGACCTCTACCTTCCCCAAGAGATGTGTTTTACTCATTAAAATATAGATTTTTACTGTTTGCAGCTCTTCTCTCTGAAGGCAGTGATGATAAGGCTCTGTTGACAAAATTCAGCATCCATTCCTTGGGGGTTCTTCTTTCTCCCCTGCCCACCAGGCCCTTGATGCCCCTGGCAGCTGCGCTCTGTCATCTCCTGAAGAGCAAGCTGCTAGGAGGGGACCAGGAAGGACCAGGGGAAGGGGCTTTTGTTTCCCATTGTTCTAGAGGTGGTTCTGGGTGGAAGGAAGGTTCTGGGTGTTAAAAAGGAGGAAAGGACATTACAAATGCACATGGATCATCCTGGGTTTTGTTGCTCAGGACCTGATTTATCTCTGCATAGAAAAATGATTTATCCTTAGGTCTCTGGATTGAGGGTAGACACGTGTGGACTCACCAGCGTGATGTGTGCCTGTGCAGGATGGGCAAAGAGGGAAGGGCAGCAGGCAACCCTCACCCCACTGGCCAAAGCTGGGAGGTCATCAAGAGTTGGGTGACTTTAGGAAAAAGTGAAGCAACATTTAAAATCTAACAGCAGATACTCTTCACAGCTGAGGTTGTTGTTTCAATTTTATTGTTTCCTCTTTGCTGAGCACATCTGTTTTCAGAAATGTTTTATAACAGTGGGAAGGATTTAGAAAGATAAATTGGGGCAGTGAGTGGTGTGTGTCTTGGGAAGCAGAACCAATGACTTTATGGAAAATATTCTCCCCACTTTTCAGAGGGAAACCTTAAGAAATTCCTGGGAAGGGCCAAGCTGGGTTTCGACCTCTGCTCCCTGCTAATATACAGACACTGGCAAGTCCAGATTCTGAAGGATCTGAAGTTGTAAAATTTGGGGGACTCTCATTAAGAAAAATAATGCAAAACTACAATTGCAAAACTCCCATGTCCTATGACAGAGTGAAGGATCCTGAAGATCTCCCTTCATTAGCTTTGTAGTAATGCCTTTGGTCACAAAACACTTTCTTTATAAATGAAACCCTGCAAGCAATCATATATAAAGTAATGGGTAATATAGGGTGCATTTGAAGACAGAAAAAGATGTATAATATAAAAAGTGATAATATACAGAGCAGGACAGAAGGTAGGTACCATAACCACTGATTGATATATTAAGTGCTATTTGGAACAAAACTTTCCATTTGCAAGGAAACGGGCTAGTCAGGAAATGTCTGATTTAAAATTTCAAGATAAGCAACCCAATGTCCACCAGTGGATGATTAGATAGATAAAATATGGTATATCTATACAATGGAATATTATTCAGTCTTAAAAGGAAGCAAAGTCAGACACAGGCTACAGGACGGGTGATTCTGGAAGACGCAATGCTCAGTGAAATAAGCCAGTCACAAAATGACAAATACTATAATTCCAGTCATATGAGGCACCTAGAATAGTGCAATTCATAGAGACAGAAAGTAGAATGGTGATTGTCAGGGGCTGGGGGTGAGTGATGGGAATTAGAGTTTAAGGGACAGAGTTTCAGTTTTGCAAGATGAAAAGAGATCTGGAGATGGGTGGTGGTGAATGTCACTGGATGGTGGTGAATTGGCACAACAATGTGAATGTCACTGAACTGTACAGATGGTTAAGATGGTAAATTTCATCATAGATAGATAGATATAGATAGATAGATAGATAGATGAAGTGAAGTAAAGTGAAGTCGCTCAGTCATGTCCGACTCTTTGCAACCCCATAGACTGTAGTCTGTCAGGCTCCTCCATCCATGAGATTTTCCAGGCAAGAGTGCTGGAGTGGATTGCCATTTCCTTATCCAGGAGATCTTCTCGACCCAGGAATTGAACCCGGGTCTCCCACATTGCAGGCAGACGCTTTACCATCTGAGCCACCAGGGAAGCCCAATATATAGGAATGTTTTGCAGCTACGATTCTTCTTGCTTTCTAGCTGGGAGAGACTTCCCAAAAAACAGTTCCTTGCTGGCTCAGAACTTTCCAAGTCAAATATCCTCAAACATGGAAAATTTCAGAAGACATGCCTGTCTATCTGGTTTTAGGGCATCAGAATGTGGTTAACTGTGCTTAAATTGAACCAAAAAAATCCAAAAATTTTTTCTTTCAAATGATTAAAAAATAATGTGACCCCAAAATCTGATTTGGCTTCCAAAGTACACATACAATCCTGCAAAGCAAGCTCCATTTTTGCCTGGAACAACCAGACTGGTGGGGGAGCTGAGTGGCTTCCAGGAGGCAACTGTGCACTCTGACCTCTGAAATGTCCCCAGGACAGTTCATTCTTGGCAGCTGGTGATGGAAGCAGCAATGGCCACTTCCTTCTCCCCAACCCAGCTATAAACTGGTTAGGGTTAATGGCACCCTGTTCCTTCAGGGAGATTTGGAGAAGACTAATAACAAATGGGATGGGAAACACAACAAGCTTGTTGACAGGAGGCATGATACAATGCAAGGTGGTTTGAAGCTCCCACCACCCTGCCTCCATGGTGGTGACCTCCCATGCCTCCAAATCTGGCCTGTAAAAAGACCAAAGAGAGACCTCAGGCAGCCAGAGACCCCAGAGACTCAGAATTCAAAACCTGATCATAAAGGAAGGGGCTGCTGTCTGTTAATGACCTCCCAGGGTGAAGTGTCCTGGCCTCAGGGAAGCATACTCTTAGCTCTTCTAATGTATTACTTATGGCTATAGGGTTTTTACAACATTCAAGGCTATGATTTCTATTTAAAATGATACAGCAGTGAGAGGGGCTTATCTGGTAGCTCAGCTGGTGAAGAATCCACCTGCAATGCAGGAGACCCCAGTTCGATTCCTGGGGCTGGAAGATCCCCTGGAGAAGGGACAGTCTACCTACTCCAGTATTCTTGGGCTTCCTTGGTAGCTCAGTTGCTAAAGAATCCACCCGCAATGCAAGAGACATGGGTTTGTTTCCTGGATTGGGAAGATCCCCTGGAGGAGGGCATAGCAACCCACTCCAATATTCTTGCCTGGAGAATCCCCATAGTCAGAGGAGCCTGGTGGCCTACAGTGCATGGAGTTGCAAAGAGTCAGACACGACTGAGCAACTAAACATAGCACATTAGAGACCATTATGAAAACCATCATGCATACATATATATGACACATATAACCATTCACTTATGTTTACATACATAAAATATATGATGTATAATACATGCTTTATTATAAAAATAAGAATAGCTTTGTAAATCATGTAAAAATGCTGTCTTGTCCATGTCAAAGGTTGATTTTTAGTTTGTTTTTAGAATTCTTTTCCCTTTAAAAAAAATTGTTGTTGTTATTTTACTAGTTTGCTCACTTCCAAGGCTACTGGTAAAATAAACTATGCTATTTTTCCAGAAGAGATTGACTCCATAAGAGGACTTACATTTAGAACTAAGGTCACACGATTTCTTTTAGAATTAAAGAGACTGTACAAGTTTTTCTAGCTTCCTCATTCCCACTTCACAGATGAGTCCATTGAGGCTGGAAGAGATGGAGAGATTTGCCTGATACAAAAGTCACATTTGGTCATAGAGCTGGGACTCTGAGGGGAAGTCCCACTGAGCCTTGCTCATCAGTCCTGCACCCTCCTCCAACTGTTTGGGCCAAACAAACAGTTTATTTGTTATTTGTTATTGTTATTTGTTATACTTTTACCCACCCAAGCCCACTTGGACATTAATCACTGGAGGAAGGGAAAATGCAAGGTGAGGGGACACAATGGCTTAGAAAAGAAATGTTGAAACCATCAGTAAGTGGGCCTTAAATTTTTTAAGCACTGCTTGTACCCTTCCTAATTACATGACAGAATACAAGTTGGCTCATGTAAGGTCTCACCAGTCTCTCTAAGATAATGACAAACATTTTTTACTGGACATTTATTAGGTATCAGCTCCTCACACTGACTGAAGTACTTTATGTGTATTCACTCATTTAGTTTTCACAGCCTCCACTATGACACTGACATAGGTCTTGTCATCATAACTCATAGTCTACAGATGAGGAAACTGAGGGCTTAGGTCAATCTCTCTTGCCTGCCCCACATTCTCCCAGGCATATAGACACACAGCACCGATACTTATCACTTTCTATCTCTATCTCCATCCATGGGACAAATAGTCATGAAGACTAATGTGTTCAGTGCAGGCTTTGGGGGTCCAGAGTGATTAAGACAGCTGGGGCCTCAAAGCTCACACAGGTTGTATGTGTGGGAAGAGGGGAGCTCTTCCACAAGGACAGCAGAGAAATACCGAGGAAGCCCAGAAGTGTCGATCTGAACTCACAAGCCCCCATGGGAGGTAAAAACTCCCTGGAAGGGGGCTGGGAAGGTATTTTCACACAGAAGGTGCAATTTTAGCTGTGTATAAAAATGAACTAGGACTTAAACAGTCAACAGGGGTGGGGCTAGTCAATGGGTTTAAAAAAGAAGAAAAGGGGCATTTCTGGCAGTGAATATATCACAGGCAAAAGTTCAAAAGCCTGAAGGAACATCCACTTCACTCAGGCCCTCCAATGTGCTTTACACTTAAGACAGTGCTTGCTGCTTTAACAGGGATGCTGCACAGCAAAAAGAGGAGGGGTCATGGCTCATCCTCTCCAAATGCAGCGCTTCCCCAGCCATCTTCGGCCTCCATGGAGTGGGAAAGCCACGGTGGGCGAGATTAGGGATTATGCTCAAAAGATGACACAGGAGGACTTGCTGAGGAGGTGCCTCCCAGGAAACAAGCAGTGCTGAAATGCAGCTCCCCCTGAGATGAGCAGTTGAAGGACTGGGCCATGCTTCACTTTAAACTAGGAAAGAATGTGGGTGTTGGGGAAGACATTGAACATTTGCGAAACAATAATGGAAAGACCAGAAGCACAGAAGCAGTGTGGGAACATGCTGTGTGCAGAGGAGAAGGTGGTCAGTTAGGAGCATTTCACGGCAGAATCCAGGGCAGGGGTGGTGATGAGCAGGTGGAGGACAAGGGGCACCCTGGACCAGCCACTGCGCTGACATGGCTGGGGAGACCAAGGGACAACGTGTTCTAACCTTGGGCTGGAGTCTAAAACAGGGACAACAGCTTGAAGTGAGCATCATGCAGGCAAGGCTGGGCAGTGCCCAGTGCCCCCGATCTCCTGGGGAAGCCCCAGGTGTCTGTGTTGCTGATGCAGGTGTGCCTACCTGGGATGCCCAGCTCCAGGTGGGGAGCAGCTAGGTTGGTGCCTCTCTGTCTTTCTTTCTCTTCATCTTGATAAGGAGGTACTTCATGTTATGATGTCTATCCACAGATTTTTTTACAGTGTATTCACTCAAACTCTATATTCCCATGACCTTGTTTGTTAGAGCAGGCAGTTTAATCATTACACTTATGGAAATATGGATTAACCAGAGATTAGAATGGGTTGAGGTTTGTTCAGAGTGAGGGAACTGTTGTTAATGGGATGACATTCATCAGGGCCCAGGGCCCAGCTGGGAGAGGTCGAGCAGGGGACAGAATGGCAGGGAAGTGACATGAAGGCTTATTTCCTCTGGAACAAACCAGGGCCTCTAGATGCTTTCGGTCACCACCCTTTGGCCCATCAGTAAGCCTTATTCCAGATGTCTGCATTTTTCTGTGTCGCCATCCATGAGTGAGTAAGATGGCATAGTGATGCTCATGTGTCCAGTTCTGGATATGGTTTTGAATTTTGGTTGTCACCTCTGCTGGCAAAGTGAGTCCAACTAAAGAACAGCTCTGCCATTAGAATGGCTCACCTGGTGGTCTTGTGGCTAAGACGGAAGGTCCAGTTTTGATCTTTGGTTGGGAAACAAAACCCCACATGCCCCAACTAAGAGTTCACATCTGCAGCTAGAAGTCCACGTGGCACGAGGAAGACTGAAGACCCTGAGAGCTGCAAGTAAGACCCAGCACAACCAAATAAATTTTTTTAATATATTTTTAAAATCCCACAAAGAACAGCACTGTCATTAGTTTCTAATATTTTCTAAACAAATACACAGGCTTCAGAAACATGAATTAGCTGAGCTCATCTGTCCTGGGAGAAAAGGCTTTGCCAGGCAGCAACCTCACTTCACTCCAGGCAGCAAGCCTGGATGCCATACATAGGATAGTCATGGTCAGCCGCATGTCAAGGTCACAGGTGACCTTCCACTCAGAGCTCAGAAAGGTGTGAGGTGGAGTAGCTGATGAAGGCTATAACTCTGACCAGATAAACCCATCCCTCCAGAATCTCAGGGAACCTTAGCAGGCATGTAGATGGGGCACAGCTCATACACAGGGTGGAGTTCCACTGTGCCTGGATCTCCCAAGGGCCCTTTTAGAACAGAGGTTCATCATGGCTGGTGACTCAGTTCACACGAAGGGTCTTTCCTCCACACTGGCAATGATACCAAAAACTTCTCCCTGGTTTGCCTGGGCTTCCCCATCACAGGATATCTTGGTGCTCAAAAGAAACAAAAGAAGGAGGAAATAAGATAGATGAACATTTTCAGGTGAAAGAGTAGGCTGACTTAGGATTTTCAGTAAAGGTTTGGTCCCTTCATATTTTGTTTCAGAGATTCATCCAAAAGCCTGCCTCTCTGTATGAACCATGTCTTCTGTTTTCTATATTCTGATTCTTTGACTTCTTGGGGTCTTGCTGATCCTGGAGGGACTGCCTCTGACGGGGTTGCCAGTTCCTAGGCATGGTTAACAACTCACTGATAACACACTTTTCAAAGGCAAATCAGTCAATCCAGAGCGCACCTCCTCCTACTTCCTCTGTGGGGCTTTCACTAGGCCCCTGTCCTGATCATCCAAGTCAGATACCAGTCAACCTGGGCAGCCCTACACCCAGAGCCCTGAAATGATACAAACCAATCAGTTCTGAGCCTGTTGACCCTGCCTTGCCTACTTCTTCTCATGGAAACTACAGTACTATCCATGCATCTGTCCCCCTCCTTCTCTCAACCACCCCAGGCCTTCCCCATGTGGCTATTTCCCCAAGGCATGCCATGCCCCCTCCTCCTGGGAGCGCTGAGTAACAAGCTCTCTCTCCCATGTGGCCACCTGCTGATCTGCTGACCTCTCTGCACCTGAATAACAACGGAGCTTGCTTCATGACAGGCTCTCTCCCAGTGTGGCTGACTCAGGGGGTCACTCAGAGGGCACTGTGCTGTGCCGGGGATGCCCTGTTCCCCTCATGCTGAGCCCAGCCTGCCCACCCTTTACCTTCAGCCATGTCTTCTCTCACCACCCATTTGAAATTGGTAGCAAGTAGTTTTTCTGCATCTGCTTATTAAAAAACCAAATGAAAATCTAAGAGAAAAACTATCTTCCTTCTCCC
Organism: Antidorcas marsupialis; assembly: GCA_006408585.1. Taxonomy (NCBI): domain Eukaryota; kingdom Metazoa; phylum Chordata; class Mammalia; order Artiodactyla; family Bovidae; genus Antidorcas; species Antidorcas marsupialis. The sequence continues at coordinate 19,174 of SJYB01005996.1, forward strand.
TTCGCCACAGAAGAAACTGGCTTTCATCTGGATCACTTTGTCCACGGGAGCAGCCTGACAAGTCTGCCGAATTTAAAGTGGTTGGAACAGGATGGGGCAGAGAGGTCATGTGGGCTGTGCTCTCCTTTGAAAGCCTTTCTTCCAGGAACCCAGTTAATGCACAGATGATGATCTTCCAACAGGTCCAAAGTTAAAATGAAGGATGTGATTGCATTAAAAATCTCTATTATTTTTGAAAAATCTCTCCAATTCTCTATTTTCTTCCATCCATCTTGGAATCCTTTCTTCACATTAGAAGAACCTCATGCAGCTGGGAAACACACTCCTCTCCAACAGGCCAGGCAAATTTAGCTAGAGGATGTGAAATAAGAAATAAAAAAGACTGAGGGTGCCAGGGAAGTCTTTAACCTGGCAGAGCTGGTCACATTCCTGTGAGGCCAGTGACTGGAACTGAGTTCCCTGACCTCTCCCTCAAGGGCAGCACAGAGTTGGGGACTCCTGATGCCAAAAGGTTGTGGGGCTCTGGCAGGTGAGCAGAACCCTCCTCAGGTGCCCACTGGGTAGCCAGTAAGATGGAACCTTCTTAAGGCTCATCCTCTGGGAGAGTGAAGGTTTTCTAAGAGGACCACCCAGGGGCAGGCAGGACATGTCTGCTTGTCCCCTCTTCCCTCTTGCCCTATGTCCCTGGTAATTCCTCTCCTCCTGTCTGTCCCTCCATCTTCATCTCTTTCCCATTTTGCCTTTAGATGAGGATGCTGTTGGACACCGGGAAACCGATTTGGAAAAACCACAGCCTTCACCTCAGTTATAGAGACAGTCCTAACCACAACACTACCACCACCTGGCTCCAAACATGGCAAGCATTTCTGAGTGGCTGCCACACCTCACACCTGTGCTCAAAGTGGGCAAATAGGGTTGAGGTGCTTCTGCCACCCCAGGGCATCCACATGTAGCAAAACTAGCCTGTGCAGGCAAGAGCCAAGCCCAGGGCATGGTCAGGGCAACAATGGTCCTGGGACTGGGACTTGGGCAGAATGACTGGTCAGAAGGGTTTCCTGTGGAGATACAATGTGATCGCACCTTCCAGTACTGGAGGGCTGAGAAATGTAGGGGGTACCTGACTTGCCTTTTGTTTTCTCCAGGTTGAAGACCATGATCGAAGAAGGCAGCCTGGGAGATGCTTTTGGCTAAGAGGAGGAACCAAATTCAGTGTTCCAGGTCAACATGAGTTCCTGGTTCTAGAGAAGTCTGGAAGAGAAGTTGTTGCAACACTGATTCTCTAGACCAATGGATTGTGCTTTATCCATGAAAATTCAGGGAGGAAAATCACAGATGAGTGAAGATAGGGAATCTATATCATGAATGCAATACTGAAAGGGAACTGAAAAAGACATTTCCAGAGTTTAGAAAGCAAGCTTTGTGTCTGTGTGTGTGTGTGTGTGTGTGTGTGTGTGTGCAACTTACCAGGGAAGTTCTAGGGATGGACTGAAATAACTGTAAACCTACATGCTAATGGGGTGGTTACAATGATAGTCTCTGTGATTTTATTACTTGATGCAGTCATGGGAAATGAATCAAGATAATCAAAATTACAGGACTTTGCATACAGTAAATGCTCAAATGAATTCAAGTATAGTAAATGCTTTATATACAGTAGATGCTCAAGTGAATTTATGTACAGTAAATGCTTGCTGAATTGAAATGCATTGACTTATTTCATCCTACAGATCAGGAAACTGAGAAGGAGACATTTACAACTTAAAGAGATGGGCTATCATCTGGATACAGCTGTCCTGGCTCATGACCCCAGCAAAGCACTCAGCTCTCTGTCTCCTTCTTTCTTGTTTACTTTGGGAGAAGATTGAGATTCTCTAGGAAAAACTTTTCCAAATTCAAGGTGCTATTATTGCTGCTTACTGTTCTTGTTATTGTTGTTGCCCTGTCTCAAATATAAGAAAGGCTTTCAGCCAGAATGACATCTTCCTTACCAAGGAGAAAGAAGGCAGTGTGCAGACATAGCTCTGAGAGTTGGTGGAGAAGGAGGAAAAAGGGAGGTGGGTGCAGCCAGCTGATGCTACAGGGGGGCTGTAATTTGGAAGAACACATCTGCCTCAATATTGGCTATCTCTTTTACTTTAACATTATATTTTGTTGCTTTTGCTACAAGTTAAGAATGTTGCCTATAGTCTGAAATATACAGGAAAGTCCATTCTCAAAACTCTGACCTTTAAAGATGTAAAACTTTTCCATTCATATAGAGGTAAAAAGTTTCAAAACAGAGTATGATGTTCTTCTTGCTGGAGGTTGATAGGAACTTTGTGAACGGACCTACAAGGACAGCTACAAGGGCAAAGGATTACTACATCAAGAAGTTTGCAGTGACCAGCCACACTTCTTCCCATTTTAGTATAACAGAAACTTGAATTCTAACTCAGGTAACATGTATCTTTGGGACACAAGTCCACCATCTTCTCAGTCTGCTGGCTTTCTGAATAAAGTTGCCTTTCCTTGCATCATCACTAGTCAGCCACTTGAACCTGGGGGCTGTTTGTTACTGCACTGTGTGGAACCAGCACTGACTGGTACACTCCTAACCTCAGTCTCCTCATCTGCAAAATGACCATCAAAGAATCTGTGATGAGAAATGTAGTGACCAATGATGAGGGTCCTTGTAAGGAAAACTCTCACACAGCAAGCACTTCTGATGTTCTGGGCACAGTTCCAAGTGCTCTACACAGAGTAGCTATTTACTCCTCAAAAAACAAACCCATCAGAATGCTAAGTCGCCTCAGCCATGTCCGATTCTGTGCCACCCCATAGATGGCAGCCTACCAGGCTCCTCTGTCCCTGGGATTCTCCAGGCAAGAATACTGGAGTGGGTTACCGTTTCCTTCTCCAAGGCATGAAAGTGAAAAGTGAAAGTGAAGTCACTCAGTCATGTCCAACTCTTCACGACCCCATGGACTGCAGCCCACCAGGCTCCTCCGTCCATGGGATTTTCCAGGCAAGAGTACTGGAGTGGGGTGCCATCGCCTTCGGGCCACTATTATTACTGACATTTACAGAGGANAACTCTTCACGACCCCATGGACTGCAGCCCACCAGGCTCCTCCGTCCATGGGATTTTCCAGGCAAGAGTACTGGAGTGGGGTGCCATCGCCTTCGGGCCACTATTATTACTGACATTTACAGAGGAGGAAACCCACACACAGTGCCTCATGCATATGAAGGAGGCTGGATCACGGCAGGAAATTATTAAGTGTCAGTTTCTCTTCCCTTTCTTTTACAATGACCACCCCCTACTCCCTAACCTCCTGTTTAGGAAAAACTGTCAGAGGCATGAGGGAGAGATTTTTTTAAATTGGCAGAACACACCTCCTGCTGGGAACTCCATCAGCTGTGAGCTGTGGGCAGATGCCATGTTCCGTGGAGAGTCCCAGGCGAGACCTCACTGCACCTTGCCCACAGGTCTGTCTGACACCACGTGTTGTGTTTTCTACTAGGGACTAGTCTCTGTTCAGTTCAGTTCAGTCACTCAGTCGTGTCCGACTCTTTGCGACCCCATGAATCACAGCACGCCAGGCCTCCCTGTCCATCACCAACTCCTGGAGTTCACTCAGACTCACGTCCATCAAGTCAGTGATGCCATCCAGCCATCTCATCCTGTCGTTCCCTTCTCCTCCTGCCCCCAATCCCTCCCAGCATCAGAGTCTTTTCCAATGAGACAACTCTTCGCATGAGGTGACCAAAGTACTAAGGAAGCCATGATCTTGTGTTCATCTTCAGTCACTGTAATGCCCTCACTTTACATGTGGTGTGATTGTTCCTACAGTTTGTTTTAATAGGATGAAATTTGCTTCTCTTTGTAGCAAACTCAAACCATTTGCAAAAGACATAGCTTAGGAATTTTGAGTGAGGATTGGGTTAGGGAGGAGATCATCCAGGACTTTTCTTTTTATTATTAACATCCTAGGGCAGTAGTTAGTTAGCACAAGGATCTTTGTGCTAACTAGATCAGGGAATAAAAAGATCATGATGCAAAACAGTGGACTCAGAAGTTGCTTTTCCCTTCTCTGAAAAGCAACAATCATAATTACTGCCACTTCATAATGTTTGAAGGCTAAAAACACCTGCACGCCGATGTTCCCTGCTCTTTTCTCCCCAGGTGTCAGCAAGGCAAGCGTGTCAGGGCCCAGTGTGTTTGTCCTGCCCTGCAGGAGCCACACGTGGACTGTTTAATTTTTTCTTTGCTTCCTGATGGATCTCATCTTGTCTGAAAGAAAATACATACACACTCTTGAAGGTGGTTTCACTGCTGTGAGTGGTAGAAACTGTCAATATAATTATAATAAATCACAGGACTATTGAAAAGGTTACTTCAGGCCCATCTGCCTGAAACTGAACTGGACTCTCTGCCCACAAGGTACTCTTTTCTCTTCTGCATCCTGGAAAATGCCACCTGCTTTCACCAGTGGAAATCTGGACCCTTCCTGATGTCATCTTCTACCCCGCGCATGCTGTCCACCACCACATCCTGACTGTCTCACTCACTCTCACCTCGAAGGCATTTCGTCAGCCCCTCTCCCCCGCCACCCCAACCGCTCCATCACTCTCCACACCGGCACACACTCTGCCGCCGCCTCACTTGCTGCACAGCCTCCTCCAGTAGCGAGATCTGGGCTCCATCGCCATCTCGGAGGCCCTACTCCATGCTCGTCCACATGTGTCCTTGCCCCTTGGTTGATGACACATCACCCCTCAGGTTTTTCTCGTCTCCTCCAGATGCCAAAATCTCCTCCTTTCATGACTTTGCTCATCTCTCCCTTAGTCCTCCAAGGCCAGGTCCTACTCACCTTCCAAGTGTCAGTTCAGATGTCACTTCCTCAAAATACTCTTCCCTGATCCCAGCAGCCAGTCAAAGCTTTCTCTTCTGTCCTGATCTTCCACTGTCTCCATTATTAGCTCCATTAAAGACACAATCATAATTTGAATATCTGTCTTTACTAGATGGACATTTGTTTACTGGGGCCCTGCTGCCCTAGACTGGAACAAGGCCAGACCCAGGGTTCATGGCTTGTCCCTGTTTCAAGGTGCAGCTTGTGTGCACGTGTGTGCGTGTGTGTCCATGTGTGTACATGTGAGTCTGTGCGAGAAGACTGGGAATCAGTGACAGTCAGTGGTGAGGGAGGTGACCTGGCAAAGGATATCACTAACAGACTGTTTAGGGGACCTATGTGGACATCACAGGGGATAGAGACTTAGAATCTGGAAACTGGTGTAGGTTTGTCAAGTGGTGAAGAGCCAGGCTGAGACAGCAGGGGGATGTGCCCAGAGAGGGTGTTCTTCATCTGTGATGAAGACAGCAGTGCTGGTCAAGGGTCAGTGTCCCAGATACAAGAGAAGATGGGAAGATGGGCGTGCAAAAAGTGGAAGCATATGAGTTAGTGGACTTTGAAAAATCACGTTGCTGTGCTGTGCTCATTCAAGTCTGACTCTTTGTGACCCTATGGAATGTAGCCTGCCAGGCTCCTCTGTCCTTGGGATCTTCCAGGCAAGAGTACTGGAGTGAGTTGCCATTTCCTCCTCCAGGAGATCTTCCCAATCCAGGGACTGAATCTGCATTTCCTGCATTGCAGGCAGATTCTTTACCACTGAGGCACTGGGAAAGCCCTTAAAAATCATGCTAAGAAATTTTCTCAGAAGTTTAGAAACATTTTCAATATCACTTGCAACTTTCCTGTTACTCTGGATTTTAAAGAAACTTTCACTTTGTAACTTACGAAATGAAGACACATGGCCAAGACCAGTGAAGACACATGGCCAAGAGAAGGAACCAGGGAGGACTGTACAGCCACAGGCAGTGGCTCGGCCAAAGTCAGGGGCAGACCCTGGCTGCTCAGCACCGCTGGCTCACAGGCCGCACTTTCTTCTCCCAGGCTGTGTGTCTGTGGCTTCATCTTTCTCTGACCTCCCAGCCCTTTGAGCACACAGATGGCCTGTCCTTGGTGTCAGAGTGCAGCAGAAGTGCCTCCAGGGAAGCAACCACTTCACACCATTGAAAAGGCCCCTTGTCCACAGGCACACCTGGGTCTGAGTACTGTCTCTGTTTATTAGCTGGATGGTCTCAATGTTAATCCCTCCGGTTCTCAGCCCTGAATTCCACCATTCAGCCTGGTCATGTATTCACTCATGAACCATTATGTACTGAGCTCCATCTGTGGGCCAGGCGCTGCACACAGGGCTGAGCACATAACTGCAAGCAAGATGGGCAAAGCGCCTGCTCTTGTAGGGTTTGCACTTTCTGCAGGGAGGTAAACATTGAGTACATTTCCAAGTATATAACTTTTCAGCCCCGATGGGAGGGGTAAAAAGTGGCTGCTCCTCTAAGGCCTCAGCACCACCTCCACGCTGTTGCCTTCAGGAAGGGATATTTGGTGGCAAAGGGAGGGTTACTTTTTAATCAGGGGAACAACTCTCTAAGTTAACACACAACTGAAACATTGATCTTTTCCTGCAAAAAGTTGGAGAAGCTACAATACCCATCACCCTCTCGAAGTGAGGAGAAAGCAGATGTCCCCAGATGGCTCTCCCTGCTTGACAGGAGCTGAAAGGAAGATTCAGTGCAACCATGCAGCTGGGACAGCGAAAGGACGACTCTGTCCAATAGACCATGATAACCATGGTGCCTGTCTGATCCTGCGTGTGACCCACCCCATGTGTTGATGTGGAGCAGAGGGGAGGGTGGATACAGGAAAGGTCTTGAGGATAAGAGGCAAGAAATGAAGATGACCCAGATGGGGCAGAACCAGGAGATTTCCTCCAGCCCATCTAAGAGTCCCACCAAGCCATCAGGGAGGGATTGAAAGTAGTATATTTATGTACTCTTTGCAACTTTGGCATGCCTAATTTATACTTCAGATACTAGTTGAATAAATGATGCATATTTCATTTCATAGTGTGGTACAGCTATTCCCAATAAGCCTTTCTTATTTACATATTATAGTGAATGAAATGCAAAACATACATCTAACAAAGACTTGGGATGTATCAAGAATTCTTTAAATTCAATTACAAGAATACAAATTATCCTATTTCTTTTAAAGTGATTAAAAGACTCACCAAGTAAAATACTAAGATGACAAAACAGTACATGAAAAGACACTCAATATCATTATCATTAGGGAAATGCAAATCAAAACCGTAATGATAATTCACTGCACGTCTATGAGAGCAGCTAAATCAGAAAAATGGGTCATATCAAGTGTCACAAGGACGTGAAGAGACCAGAACACTCCTATGTTGCTTTGGGAAATCGCCTGATAGTTTCCTAGCAGTTAACTGTTTGAGTCCTTCAAGATCCACCACTCTACTCCTAGGAATTCACTGGAGAGGAGTAAAAGCATGTGTCCATACAGAGACTTTGCACCAAATTCAGACAGCTGCATTGAAATAGCCTCAAACTGGAAACAACACAAACATCCTGCAACAGATGAATGAGTGAGTGAATTATGCTGTTTCCACATAGTGGAAAACTATGCAGAAATCAATGGAACAAACTATTGATATATGCAGTGATGTAAGTGAATCTCAGGGTATTAGGAAGCCAGATAAAAGGAATGCCTACTGCAGAATTTCATTTCTGTAAAGTCCTGGAAAATCCAAATGTACAGTGACAGAAAATTGATCAATGATGGCCTGAAGGTGCTACGCAGGGGAGTACAGGAAGGAAGGTTGCAAAGGGCACAAGGGAACCCAGACATATTCATCCCCTTGATGGCAATGAGGTTCACATGTGCACAGAAAGGTCAAAATTTGCCCCGTTGTACACTTTAAGGATGTGCAGATTGTTTTATGTTAGTTATTCATCAATGAAGCTATTGAAAAACATGTATAAATTCCAGGATGGGGAATAGTACTGGAATGGAATAAAGTAAGCTGTGTTTGTCTTTAAGATTCTGATAGCCAGAGTGGGCAGGTATCCAGGGAAGTGAACCTGTAGCCTGATGTCTGGGTAGTCCCGTTTCTTCTGGGGGTGCCCCCAGCTCCCCAGGACCCTTTTATGCTCCCACCAACCATCTCACACTTGGATTTCCATGTATGACATTGCTCTGACTCCCTGCCCACACCAAGTGAGCAAGGTTGGAGCCTCCGATACTCTGTATTATGGACGTGAGTCTCACCTCTTTAGTTTCATTATCATGAACAGTCCCAGGTGAGATGCAGGTGTACAAGCAGGAGAATAATGACTTCAGACAGAAGTGTGAGAATAAGAGACAGTGGGAATCCAACTCTTGCAGCATGTTTCCATAAACATTCTATGTCCATATGGTGACAAGGGTCTAGAACAGGCACCAGAATCCTTAAACTGATGTAGGTTTTTTCACTAAAGGAAGTAGATGGAAAAGAATGAGCTGGTGAAAGGAGGGCTCTGCTGTTGGGTATTTCTGCAAGGCAGGAGGTCTAGGCCACCTCTTTCCTGCATCTTAGCTCTTCTACCTACAAAATAGACATAACATCTCACAGGACTATTATAGGATCAAATAGAAATTGAATATGATTTTTTTTCTTTTAAACTAGCTTAACTATTCTTTACAAATATTAGGTATTTCCAAGTACTGCCGTAGCTAAGTACTGCAGACCAGGGCTTCAACAGACATTTATCTTCTCATGCAGGTCTGGAGGCTGGAAGTCCAGGGCCAAGGTGTCAGCAGTGTATTTCCTCCAAGGCCTCTCTCCTTGGCTATATGATGATCATCATCTCCCTGTGTCCTCCTGTTGGTCCTTCATCCCTCTGTGCTTGTCTGTGTCCTTGTCTTTTCTTCTTATAAGGACATAAGTTGTATTGGATTAGGGCCACCCCAATGACTTCATTTAACTTAATTACCTCTTTAAAGGCCCTACAGTCAAATATTTGGAGGGCCTGAGGTTAGAACTTCAACATATAAATTTGTGGTGGACACAATTTAACCCATAACAGGGAGATAGGCAGGGGTGATGGGTGTCTGATTGAGAACTCTTTTTTCAAGTCAGAAATTCTATTGGAAAATGCACAGTATCGAATTCAGCAGAGCCAGTACAATAGCCTAAGGTGATGAAGAGTCCGTCACTATGTACCTCTCACTGGTTTCTGTTTCTGTTTGGTCTCTTTGTCCCTGTCTGTGAGAGCCTCTAAATCAATGGTGGAGTCAGGTGTGAGTCTGGGACTCCATTTCCAAGAACACAGTGCCGCGTTGCCCATCAGCCCCTCCCTTCCCTGAGAAGGGGTTGGAGAGGGCTGTGGGTGAAGTGACGCTGAAGCGGGGGACACAGGTGCAGGGCTGTGAGCCCTGTCTTGTGCAGATTTGTGTGATGAAAGCCAGGGAGTGACGTTAGGACACTTTTAGCTGCAAGGGGCTAAAATGGGATTTAGAATGGGTTACTGCAGTATGGCCTTGGTTCATTAAAACAATGCAGTTAAAACAACAGTTATCCATTGCCTTTGCTGCAATCTAACACAGCACTTGCAAAGGAGACAGGATGGGAACTAAAGCAGGGCTGGCTCATGGAGCCCTCTTAGGCAAGTGTTCCTGATAAGGCCTCATGTGTAAAATGACTCTTCAAGGGTCTCCTGGAGGGATGGGGGTCAGTGAGTGTTTCCTGGGACCTGTCTGCTGAGAGTGTTTCCTTTGATCTCAGAGCAAATGAAATTGAGGCCCCTGAGCCCTGGTCAATGGAACTGCAGAGGCACACTTGGAAATGTGGGATGCAGCTTCATCCCAAGTTGTTCACAGGGATCTGCCCCCAGGGAAGGAACACAGGAGAGCAGGTACCCGAGGGTCAGTTCAGATATGTGACCAAGGCAGGGCCACATGGGTGCAGATGGGAGAGTCAGGAGGGGCACTGACTTCCTCTAGGCACATCCTTCCCCACCAGTGATTGCTTCCCATATTACTTCTCACACAGGCTTGTTGCCAGGGTCCTCGAGACAGGGCTGCAGGCCTCAAGATCCCAGTGAACTGCTGCTGGAGTTCACCATCCAGTTTTTGCTAGCATGTCACACAGTGGGCCTTTCCCCAAATCTTTACACTAGTGCCAAGGCAGTTTGCATAGAAGGCTGTGTCTCTTTTGTTGTTGTTGTTTGTTTATGTTAATTTTTGTGTTTAAAACACAAACAAAAACAGCTGAGCTACCATGGAAAGTACATCATGCAAAATGCTGGGCTGGACGAAGCACAAACAGGAGTCAATATTGCTGGGAGAAATGTCAGTAACCTCAGATATGCAGATGACACCACCCTTATGGCAGAAAGCAAAGAGGAACTAAAGAGCCTCTTGATGAATGTAAGAGAGGAGAATGAAAAAGCTGGCTTAAAACTCAGCATTCAAGAAATGAAGATCATGGCATCCAATCCCATCACTTCATGGCAAATAGATGGGAAACAGTGGAAACAGTGACAGACTTTATTTTGGGGGCTCCAAAATCACTGCAGATGGTGATTGCAACCACTAGATTAAAAGACACTTGTTCTTTAGAAGAAAAGCTATGACAAACCTAGACAGCATTTTAAAAATCAGAGACATTACTTTGCGGGAAAGGTCTGTCTAGTCAAAGCTATGGTTTTTTCCAGTAGTCATGTATGGATGTGAGAGTTGGACTATAAAGAAAGCTGAGCGCTGGAGAATTGATGCTTTTGAACCGTGGTGCTGGAGAAGACTCTTGAGAGTCCCTTGGATGCAAGATCAAATCAGTCCATCCTAAAGGAAATCAAGCCTGAATATTCATTGGAAGGACTGATGCTGAAGCTGAATCTATGGTACTTTGGCCACCTGATGCAAAGAGCTGACTCATTTGAAAAGACCCTGATGCTGGGAAAGATTGAGGGCAGGGGGAGAAGGGAATGACAGCAGATGAGATGGTTGGATGGCGTCACCGACTCGATGGACATGAGTTTGAGTGAACTCCAGGAGTTAGTGATGGACAGGGAAGCCTGGTGTGTGCTGCAGTCCATGGGGTCATAAAGAGTCAGACACAACTGAGTGATTGAACTGAACTGAACACAATTTTAAAGGATACTTTTCATTTACAGATATTGCAAAATGCAGGCTACATTCCCTGTGCTGTACAATATATCCTTGAGCTTGTCTTATATCCAATAGTTTGCACTTGCCCCTCTTCTGCCTCTCACAAGGAACCATGAGCTTGTTCTCTATGTCTATGAGTCTATTGCTTTTCTGTTATATTCACTAGTTTGTCATATTTTTAAGATTCCGGGTATAAGGGATATCATACAGTATTTGTCTTTCTCTGTCTGACTTACTTCACCAAGCTGTGTTTGTTTTGAGTGTGTACGCAGGCAATTTTCTGGGGAGAGGATTCATTAGACTCTGATTGGCCAGGAGAGCCAGGGTGGACTGAAGGGCCAATTACTCACTGTGGTGTCCTGCATAAACAGAACTAACACAGATTGATGGGGGGAAACCTGGTAGTTATCTCAGAAACAGAGTCTATTTCTAAACCTTCATAATTTATACTTATCACCAGCCTGGAGACTTTTTCAAACAATAAGCCAACACCCTAGTTTTCTGAGGCTTCTGTAACAAAGTGCCACACACAGAATGGTTTAAGCAACAGAAATTTATGGTCTCCCGGTTCTGGAGGCTGGAATCCAAGGTCAACAGGTTGACAGGACTGGTTCATTCTGAAGACTGAAAGGGAGCCTCTGTGACAGGCCTGTCTCCTAGTTTCTGCTGGTCTTTGTGTTACCAACTTGATGCTTGCTCTGCTCTCTGCATGCCAGGCAAATTAACTGAGAAATGAGAAATGAGCTGTTGAGGTAAGGAATATGACTTCATTCAGAAAGACAGATGACGGATATGTCTCAACCATCTTGTCAGGGTCTGGATGCCAGGTTCTTTTACAAAGCAGAGAGGGAGAAAAAGTGAGGAAATAAAGCTAAAAAGACATTTATCTTGCAAAATAGAAGGGGATGTGTTCATTTCTTCTTTTCTGCAATCATTCATTAGGTGAGCTGTGTCAGATAATCTCTCTGTGAGCTGAACATAAGCACTTGAGTTTAATAGTTAGGAAGAGGAGCAGGGTTCCCCAAGACAGGCTATGATGTAAGATCATAATAACAAAAACAACAAAAAGCAAAGGTTAAAGTCAAAGAAACATGTGAATGGCATCCTTCCTATGACTTCAAATAGCCTCTGTCTCTCTTTGTGTTCAAATTTTCCCCTTTATTTAAACAAAAATTGAAGTATAGTTGATTTACAATGTTGTATTAGTTTCAGGTATACAGTAAAGTGATTCAGTTATATATATATTCTTTGTCTGATTCCTTCCATTATAGATTATTACAAGATATTGATTATATATCTCTGTGTTATACAGTAGGTCCTTGAGATTTATCTATTTCATAGATGGGAATACCAGACCACCAGATCTGCCTCTTGAGAAACCTGTGTGCAGGTCAGGAAGCAACAGTTAGAACTGGACCTGGAATAACAGATTGGTTCCGAATAGGAAAAGGAGTACATCAAGGCTGTATATTGTCACCCTGCTTATTTAACTTATATGCAGAGTACATCATGAGAAACACTGGGCTGGAAGAAGCACAAGCTGGAATCAAGATTGCCGGGAGAAATGTCAATAACCTCAGATATGCAGATGACACCACCCTTATGGCAGAAAGTGAAGAACTGAAGTGCCTCTTGATGAAAGTGAAAGAGGAAAGTGAAAAAGTTGGCTTAAAGCCCAACATTCAGAAAAGTAATATCATGGCATCAGGTCCTGTCACTTCATGGCAAATAGATGGGGAAACAGTGGAAACAGTGGCAGACTTTATTTTTCTGGGCTCCGAAATCACTGCAGATGGTGACTGCAGCCATGAAGTTAAAAGACACTTACTCCTAAAAGGAAAGCTATGACCAACCTAGACAGCATATTAAAAAGCACAGACATTACTTTACCAACAAAGGTCCTTCTAGTCAAGGCTATGGTTTTTCCAGTGGTCATGTATGGATGTGAGAGTTGGACTGTGAAGAAGGCTGAGCGCAGAAGAATTTATGCTTTTGAACTGTGGTGTTGGAGAAGACTCTTGAGAGTCCCTTGGACTGCAAGGAGATCCAACCAATCCATCCTAAAGGATATCATTCCTGGGTGTTCATTGGAAGGACTGATGTTGAAGCTGAAACTCTAATACTTTGGCCACCTGATGCAAAGAGATGACTCATTTGAAAAGATCCTGATGCTGGGAAAGATTGAGGGCAGGAGGAGAAGGGAACAATAGCGGATAAGATGGTTGGATGGCATTACCGACTCGATGGACATGAGTTTGAGTGAACTCCGGGAGTTGGTGATGGACAGCGGGGCCTGGCATGCTGGGGTTTATGGGGTCACCAAGAGTCGGACACGACTGAATGACTGAACTGAACTGAACTGAAGTGTATGTAAATTTCCCCTATTTATAGGAAATCATCTTAGCTTGATATCTGTATAGACTCTATCTTCAAATAGCCCCTGAAGTTCATGGGTACTGGCACTTCAGAATCTTGGTGGGGGGACACAATTCAGCCCACAACAACCCCCCTCTCTATAAACCCCATACTTTCAGTGCTCATTCCTTGGGCAGTGGTGGCCTGTGCAGCCTCTTCAGTGTACTCTGAAGGTGTCCTGCCTGGCTTGTTTGTGCCAAACCAATAATGGGTTAATCATTTGGAGCCCCAGATGGATCTGACCTTGAGGGGCATGGGAAACAGGCCGAGGAAGTTAGGCCATCACAAGCCACCACCAGCATTACCAGCATTTGTGAGAAAATACTTAATATTTCCAGAAGGAGGTTGGAAATTCGTCCTTCTCCTGTTGGTGCACCTTCATCTGTATCATTCACTCCCCACCCCCTTCTTTCTGTGCTCATTCTCAGCTTTCTTGACTCTCATAACTCAGCTGTCATCTCTGGGGTCTTTCTCAGTCCATGAGCTGGATGTGACTCTGAGTCTTCATTGCTTTCGGAGCCCATGCATGAAGGATATCAACCCTGCCTAAGTCCCACTCCAGCTGAGGATGGGGTGGGGGCCTCTGGGCCCCTTGCTTCTGCCCTGTCTGGCAGAGATTCTCTGATGCAGAAGGACCACACAGTCCAGAACCTGGGCCTGAATCTTCAGATGCAGCCCGGAATCAATTCCACTCACCCAGGAACCATCCTAATCAGCCAAGAGTCTCTATCCCTATAAAATCACTCAGACACCTTGACCAAGAATTCTTCTTACCTTCAGGGTCACCCCCAAGGTGAGCTTTCTGGGGGACACAAGTCCTTGCAACAGAGCTGGGTTACTTAACCACACAATGCTGGACTCAGGGCCCGATCATCTGCAAAGCTCGAGCTGCCCCAAACTGTGGCTCCCGGTGGTGGCTTGGTCCTGAGTTAGGGTCCTTGTGGACAGCAGGTACATACAGAGGTGTTGTCTTCTCCAAACTTGACTTTGAAGAAAACGGTCTTGCTGAAAAGATGCTGCAGACACAGTCTCCCCGAGTTGCAGGCTGTCCGGCTTTCTTGCCACTGCTGCTCTGTCCCTCTGCCTGCAGCATGCCCTGCCCTTAGCCTGGCTGACTCCTCATCCTGAGAATCATCTCACTGGGAGCAGCTTCCTTGGCTCCTCACACTCCCCCCATCTTCCATGGCCTCAGACGGAGGGGTTCCCTCCACCTCTGGGTTCCTGTGGTGCTTTGCCCTGTGGACACATTGAAGGCTGGCTTCATGGTCAGTTTCCCTGCCTGTCCCCAGCTGAGGACAGGAACCATGCTGGTTCACGTCTATCTTCTATCTCCTGGGTGGTTCTAGGGATTGGGGCTATTTTACTTTGAATAAACTCAGGCGCCTTTTGTTCCAGATGTGAATACCCATGTGATATGTCTCTGACATATATTCAGGACCTTGGCCTGAATGCAGATGTATTCAGTGCCAATGATGGGTCAGCCCTCATGGCCAACTGCCCTTGGGATTCTGCTCAGACATGGTTCAACCAGGAAGCCCAAGGACCCAGAGGCCACACCTGGAAGCACCTACAGATGTAAGGGCAGCCAAAGGCCGTGTTGCTGTTGAAGACATGCAGATGGCAAAGTGAAGCCAAGGACTGAAACTTCTCTAGAGCTGTGGTTCCCTAGCACCAGTCATCTTATTACTGTTAAGAAGCTCTTTTTTCTTTGGAAAAATGTCTATTTAGATCTTCCATCCACTCTTTGATTGGGTTGCTTGTTTTATATATATATATATATATATATATATAGAGAGAGAGAGAGAGAGAGAGAGAGTTTCATAAGTTGTTTGTATATTTTGAAGATTAATCCCTTGTCAGTCGCTTCATTTGTAAATATTTTCTCCCATAAAAATTTTTCAAAAGCCCTTTCTTTAAAGAATTGGGGAGTCATTGCAGCAGTAAAAACTGTCTTTTTTAAACACACATTTTTAGCAAAACAGGTCACTGACTAATATTTGAAATCCAGAAATCTGGGACAGCCTGTGGCTGAAGCAGCACTTGCTACGAAGGTTTATCTGATAGTCCCACTATTATTATTAATTATCATTAGCTCCTACCACCGGATGCCACAGGAACCTCTAAGACAGCCTTGCCTTCAAGGATCTATGGTCTAAGGACATAAGGCTGCTGAGGACACGTTGCCCTGGAAGAGCTCATGATGTAGCGAGACAGGTTCTCATGTAAAAGGACAGCACGTCAGAGGTCAGAGGACACTTGGTCCACGGGAACCTCTGGTGATCAGCTGGATCCCCCATCCTGCTCCATCAGGCCACTTCTGCTTTTGTCATTTTCTTTATATACTGGGGGGTCTTCCCTTCTGGCTCAGCTGGTAAAGAATCTGCCTACAATGTAGGAGACCTAGGTTCAATCCCTGGGCTGGGAAGATCCCCTGGAGAAGGGAAAGGCTACCCACTCTTGGAGAATTCCATGGACTGTATAGCTCATGGGGTCATGAAGAGTCAGACACGACTGAGTGACTTTCACTTTATATACTGGGGCTGTATATATGTTTTATTTAAAAGAAAAGTTTCTACTTTTAAAACAAAAATTGGAAAAGCAAAGAAACAAAACCCTAGAAAATCACCCATTGTGTCTCTGTTCCTTACTTCTCGGTAAAGAAACACAGGCCTTGAGTGGCCTTGCTGAGTGGCCTGTTCACACGTGGCTACTTGGCTGGAAGGTGGCAGACCCAAACCAGAGCCTAGCCTCCTCCTGGTTTCTGTTCATCCCTCTCACTTGTGTCATATGTGTCTCTTCCTTTTGGAGCAAGGACTCAGGCCTCCTTTCACTTGTGCTAAACACAGGGGTGGAGAAATAATCTTGTTCTTTGGTATAAAAGGTAGCATGGTGTCTGTTACAAGCTCTCAGGAATCCAACCTTTACTCAGAAATGAACATCTGCAGCCCACCCAGCCCAGGGTTGTGCTCAGCTCAGGGCCCCACCCACCAAAGCACCAGGCACAGGGCAAAAGGGCAGGGATGAAGATTATGGATGCCATCTGAATCTTCACTTTTCAAATTCAACACATTTTTATTGAATTCCTGAAGCAATGTTTGTATAGTTTATATTCTACTAAACACTAAAGTTCTTCCATGAAAAAAAAAAATGATTTCATGGTTAAGTATGGTTGGATCATCTCATTGTGCTTTTCTCCTTGGAAGCCCTGTAGGAAAAGGTTGTGTTTCATGATTGTACTAGATATTAAAAACCTCTTCCTGCCCCTACACCTAGCTTTTTGGAACCAGCCTATCTCCTTTCCAAGAGAATCCCTCCCTCTACCCCTGCTGAGTAAGAAGTGGGTCCTGCAGCTTCCTCCCCGCCCCCTCAGCTGACTGGCCCAAGACTCTCAAGCTGAAGAAATCAGGTTCAAAGTCCTGACACTCAGCTTTTGAGACTTAGGAAACTGACATAGTCAATTAGGGTGCCGGACAATGATGTGACCCAGCCCTGAGGGTTGAGGCTACCATGGTGAAGTGTCATTTTGGGGCTATTTGCCGTAATGAGCAAGAAGAAAGAAATAGTCTTTAGGGAGGAGAGAAGAATGGAATCAATTTGCAGAGAAAAATATAAGGCAAAAAACCACACCAGGGGACCTTGACTTCACAAAATGGTGGAGTAGGCAACTCTAAACTATTGAAACATCAAAAGCTCCTGGAGAAAAACATAGGCATAACACTTTTGACATAAATCACAGCAATATTTTTTTGGATCCATCTCTTAAAGAAAGCAAAAGTAAAAAAATGGAACTTAAACTTGAAAGTTTCTGCACAGTAAAGGAAGTCACTGACAAAATGAGAAGACAAGCTACTAAATGGGAGAAAACATTTGCAAATGGTATTACTAATAAGGGTTAATATCTGATAGATATTAACAGCTCACAGAACTCAAAATAAAAAAAAAACAATAGGACTAAAAAATGGGCAGAAGAACTGAATAGACATTTTTCCAAAGAGGATATACAAATGGCCAACAGGCATATGAAAAGATGTTCAACATCACTAATCACCAGAGAAATGCACATCAAAACCCCCATGAGATGTCACCTCACACCTGTCAGAAAGCTATCATCCAAAAAAACATAAATAAAAATTGTTGGCAATGATATGGATAAAAGGGAATCCTCCTACATTTTTGGCGGGAATGTAAATTGGTGTAGATACTGTGGAAAACAGTATGGAGAGTTCTCAAAAAACTAAAAATAGAACCATCATATGACTCAGCAATGCCACTCCTGGATATATATTTGAAAAGACAAAAGCAGTTAATTTGAAGATACATATACTCCAATGTTGAAGCAGCATTGTTTACAATAGCCAAAATATGGAAAATGACCAAAGTGTCCATCAATAGATGAAAGATTAAAGAAGATATGGTAAATGAAATATTACTCAGCCATAGAAAAGAAGTCTTAAAGGGCATTATGCTAATGAAATAAGTCAGACAGAGAAAAGCAAATACTATATGATATCTTTATATGTGGAATCTAAAGAAATTCAGCAAACTAGTGAATATAACAAAAAAGAAGCAGACTCGCAGACAGAGAAGAAACTAGTAGCTACCAGTAGGGGTGTGAGTAAAGGAGGAGGGTACAGACTAATGGGTGTCAAGTAGAAAGAATGTACTGCACAACATGGGAAATATAGTCAATATCTTATAATAATTGTAAATGGAAAGTAACCTTTAAAATTGTATAAAAATTAATTGATTAATAAATTCAAACAAACAAAAAAATGAGCAGAAACAGCCAGATCCAACTTTGTCAGGACTCTAGGAAATAGACAAAGTTTAGAGCAAGTAAATGCACGCTGAATCAAGAAAAAGATGGCTTCAAAATGGTAGGAAGGATTGGCAACATTTCCCTTGTCTCAGTCCAACCTCTCCTGCTTGGCAGGAATCTTGAAGATGGCAGCCATGTTCTCAATGTGGAACCTTTGCTAATTACTGTGGGTGTCTCTTCTAACCTGTCTGGGGGCTACCTGTAGAACTGACACAAGGGAAGCAATATCTATTTTGCCTGACTCAGAACTCAGGCTAGAAAGGCAGTACCATTGCTTGGAAATACTGCAAGACGAACTGTCAACCCACAGATGCCTGGGGCAAAAGATTATGATGGAAACATAAACAGGCAGCTGAACGCATCCATAGACTGCCTAAGACCTTGGAGCAAAAGCCTGAGAGTTCCTTTGGGAAATTAGAACATTTAAAACAATAAAAATTAGGGCCCTGGAGCCTATGCACATGCCAGGGTCAGAGAGACAGGATGTGAAGATACCATCAGCCTCACTTGGGGCTGACCTCCAGGCTTAGTACAAGCCTGGCTTGTTGTTGAAGGAGTGACCTGGAACAGAGTCACTTGGCAAAGACTAGAAGTGATTTTTGTGTTTCTTTGGTTTTTGGATTTTCAGCTCTAAGCATTTAAGGAAATCTCTGTGAAAACACTAACTGCACAAACTAAAGAACAGAAACTTCATTAGCCACACATGACAAGGAATACAGTCTCTGCAAAACTAATTAGGGAAAATCACTAAGCAAATAGCCTTCCCAAGGGAAAAGAATCCAGCAAATCCTAGGGAATGAAGAGAATCTGATTTCCAGATTTACTTTATAAGATTCAAATGTCTGGGTTTCATAACAACAAAAAATTACAAGATATCTAAGAAACAGGAACACGTGGCACAGGCAAAGGAACAAAATTAACTGGTAGATTAATATCTGGAATATTAATCAGTATTAATAGGTTTATTCTGGACTCTATTTTATTCCGTCTGTCTCTATGTCTCTCTTTGTGCAGTACCACATTGTTTTGATTACTATAGATTTTATAGTTCATTTTGAAATCAGGTAGTGAGACTTTGTCCTTATTTTTTGATATTTTTTGACTATTAATCTATATTAATAGATTATTTTTATGAATATGATTTTATGATATGAATCAGCCATGGGTGTACATGTGTTCCCCATCCTGAACCCCCCTCCCGCCTCCCTCCCATATCATCCCTCTGGGTCATCCCAATGCCCCAGCCCTGATCACATTATCTCATGTATCAAATCTGGATGGTGATCTGTTTCACATATGATAATATACATGTTTCAATGCTCTTCTCTCAAATCATCCCACCTTCATCGTCTCCCACAGTTCAAAATACTGTTCTATACATCTGTGTCTCTTTTGCTGTCTTGCATACAGGGTTATCGTTACCATCTTTCTAAATTCCATATATATGCGTTATTATACTGTATTGGTGTTTTTCTTTCTGACTTACTTCACTCTGCATAATAGGCTCCAGTTTCATTCACCTCATCAGAACTGATTCAAATGTATTCTTTTTAATGGTCGAGTAATACTCCATTGTATATATATAACAGTTTCCTTATCCACTCATCTACTGATGGACATCTAGGTTGCTTCCATGTCCTGGCTAGTATAAACAGTGTTGCAGTGAATATTGGGGTACACATGTCTCTTTCAATTCTGATTTCCTCAGTGTGTATGCCCAGAAGTGGGATTTCTGGGTCATAAGGCAGTTCTATTTCCAGTATTTTAAGGAATCTCCACACTGTTCTCCATAGTGGCTGTACTAGTTTGCATTCCCACCAACAGTGTAAGAGGGTTCCCTATTCTCCACACCCTCTCCAGCATTTATTGCTTGTAGACTTTTGGATAGCAGTCATTCTGACTGGCATGAGATGGTACCTCATTGTGGTTTTGATTTGCATTTCTCTGATAATGAGTAATGTTGAGCATCTTTTCATGTGTTTGTTAGTCATCTATATGTCTTCTTTGAAGAAATGTCTGTTTAGTTCTTTGGCCCATATTTTTATTGGGTCATTTATTTTTCTGGAATTGAGCTGCAGGAGTTGCTTGTATATTTTTGAGATGTGTTGTTTGTCAGTTGCTTCATTTGCTATTATTTTCTCCCATTCTGAAGGCTGTCTTTTCACCTTGCTTATAGTTTCTTTCTTGTGCAAAAGCTTTTAAGTTTAATTAGGTCCCATTTGTTTATTTTTGCTTTTATTTCCAATATTGGGGGAGGTGGGTCATAGAGGATCCTGCTGTGATTTTGTTGGAGAGTGTTTTGCCTATGTTCTCCTCTAGGAGTTTTATAGTTTGTGGTTACATTTTGATCTTTAATCCATGGTGAGTTTATTTTTTGTGTATGGTGTTAGAAAATGTTCTAGTTTCATTCCTTTACAAGTAGTTACCAGTTTTCCCAGCATCACTTGTTAAAGAGATTGTCTTTAATCCATTGTATATTCTTGCCTCCTTTGTCAAAGATAAAGTGTCCATAGGTGCGTGGATTTATCTCTGGGCTTTCTATTTTGTTCCATTGATCTATATTTCTGTCTTTGTGCCAGTACCATACTGTCTTAATGACTGTAGCTTTGTAGTATTACCTGAAGTCAGGCAGGTTGATTCCTCCAGTTCCATTCTTCTTTCTCAAAATTGCTTTGGCTATTCGAGGTTTTTGGTATTTCCATATAAATTGTGAAATTATTTGTTCTAGCTCTGTGAAAAACAGCTTGATAGGGATTGCACTGAATCTATACATTGCTTTGGGTAGTATACTCATTTTCACAATATTGATTCTTCCAGCCCATGAACATGGTATATTTCTCCATCTATTTGTGTCCTCTTTGATTTATATCCTATGACTCAACAACAAAAAGACAGCTCATGTGAAAAAAATGGATAAGGACTTAATAGACATTTTCCCAAAGAATATGTACAAACAATTAATAAACACACACAAAAAAATGTTAAACATCACTATCCATTAGGAAAATGTAAACCAAAACCATAATGAGATACCACTCCATGCCTACCAGAGTGGCTATAATAAAAAGAAAATTTTTTTTAAGTGTTGGCAAGGATGTGGAGAAATTGGAACACTTGTACTTTTGTGGTATGAATGTGAAACGATGCAGCCACTGTGGAAAATGGTTTGGTGAATTCTCCAAAAAGTAAACCTAGGATTACCATATGATCCAGCAATTGCAGTTCTGTGTGTATACCCCAAAGAACTGAAAACAAGGACTCAAGCAAACACTTGTAAGTATTTCAATGGCCACAGCAACATTACTCACAAGAAGTGGGCAGTTATTGCATAGTGGATACAGACTTTCTGTCTGGGGCAATGAAAAAGTTTTGGAAATAGGTAGTGGGTAATGGTTGTATCGGAGAAGGCAATGGCACCCCACTCCAGTGTTCTTGCCTGGAGAATCTCAGGGACGGGGGAGCCTGGTGGGCTGCCATCTCTGGGGTCACACAGAGTAGGACATGACTGAAGTGACTTAGCAGCAGCAGCAGCAGCAATGGTTGTATAATATTGTGAATGTAATTAAAGCCAGTGAATTTTACTCTTAACAGCGGTTACAAGGGTTAAAATGTTTTACAGTTCCACATGTACAGAGCTTGGAAGTCACCACTCCATCTTAAAAACAAATAAAAAGATGAAAAGACTGAAAAGTTGATCAACACTGTTTTGGGGTCTTTAAGAGAGGGGAGGACACAGGACAAATCACTGCCCTCAAGGCTGTAGAGACAGGTGGATGATACATGGATTCTCAGCTTCCTGAAGCAGAGACAGAATGGAGACCACTGTGGGAACCAGTTTTGGGAAAGGAAAACTTGAACTGTAACTGGTGAATTACTAGCACCTGAGTATAGATACGTCTGAGAGTGAGAACTCCAGGGGAACGAGGTCATGGGTAGTAGGTACAATACTGTGGAATTTACCTCCAGGAATTAGACCAGGTTCTCACTGAAAATGTCAATGGGAAATCTCTTCTGGCTTCTAGGAGAGGGAAGGTAAAGGGACCAATTTGAAATATGCCAAGATGTGTCCTCAGGGGAAACCAATTATCCAGAGCCCACCTGACCCGAGGGAGGGGAGTGTGCCGCTGCAGCCAGCTCTAGTCACTCTGCTCTATCAAGCGAAGGAGAAAAACACTGAAAAGCACTTGTGAAGTTCACAGCAGGGCGCAGACTGAGAACGCATCAGCACAGTGGGAAGCCTTCCATCCCACACCTCATGGCATCGCTGCTGCTGCTGCTGCTAAGTCGCTTCAGTCGTGTCCGACTCTGTGTGACCCCATAGGTGGCAGCCCACCAGGCTCCTCTGTCCCTGGGATTCTCCAGGCAAGAGCACTGGAGTGGGCTGCCGTGCCACGACATTGCTAAAAGCTTCCGAACAGCGGTGCTACATCATGTCTGGGTGTCAAGGAAAAATGAAGGAACATGGATAGGCAACAAGTGAATCTGAAGAGATGGACAAACATAAAAACCAGATACTGAAGGGGTATTGGAATTTTAAATGGTGAAAAGACAAATTTTGTGTTATACAGATTTTATTGTAATAAAAAATTATAAAAAGCAATTCCACAGGTTGCTAGTACTATGAACATATTAAATTTAGAAAACAATAGCCACGTGGCTTATTGAGGAGAGTTCTCAGCTCTGTAGGCCTTTCCTTTCTTAGATCTCATCCCTCATGGACTCTTCACCACATCCAGCCTTTGGGACTGTTCAAGTTAAATTAGTCTTTAATGAAGCTTCCTCAAACGGGTTCCTATTTCCTGTAACCAATTGATCCCTGATTTGGAGTGACTTTCTTTCACCCGGCCTCTGCCAGGGAACCCTGCGTTGTCCACAGGGTCCTTCCCATGGCCTAACACTTCTGGGTTCACAGGAGGAGCTTTCAGGGACTGCTGGGTTGTGTACATGTTCTAGGATATAGCTCAGCAACATAATGTTGTAGAATGCACTGTTGGTCTCTCATCTGGAAGTTATTAAAAAGCTTTCTAAAGCTAACTTTACAAATTAGCTATAAATTATGCATTATAATTTCTTCCAGAGCCATGAAGCATTTAGAGTATTGCATTCTGGGTTTAAGGGTGTAAAATTTTTTCCAGCTGCATAAAGCTAGTACTTCGTTTTCTGTCAGCTTTCTCATGAGTCAGCTTAGTCTAGTCGTCAGCTCCTCCTGGGAGTCCTCCCACCTACTCTAATGGCCGCCCTTCTCCAGGACAGCACAAGTAGTGTTTTCCACAGCATAACAGTTTTTGTTTATTAATTTATCTGTTGAATGTACACTGCCCCCCCTAAGCCAGAATGTAAGACTCATGAGACCAGGAGCCCTGTGACCTCATTCACCATGATGTTTCTCAGCCCCTAGGATGGCACCAGGCACCCAGCACCTGTGGAATGAGGGAGTGAAACTCCCAGAGCTGCCTCCCACTACCCTCTGAGGCAGCTCCTCACCATGCATGGGTCCTCCACCTCCAGCCTCAGCCCTAACCCCACTGTAGCTCTGTGACTACATGCTCCCTCTCTTTCTCTGGACCACTTAGTCCAGCACTTAGAGCTCATCTCTAACATTTAGTCCATTCAACAAGAAGCTTCTGTTTTCCCTCTGAGAAACATACTCTGCTCAGGGATGGCCATCCAGTCTTTTCCTGCCATAATGTTTGGAAATTTTGCATCCTTGGGTATGAAGAGGGAGTAACAACTACTTACTCAAGCTGGCTACACACTTCATATTGTGAAGATCATCCAGTGTGGCACAGAGACGAAGGGCGGGTGAGGCAGGGAGGACATCGATCCCGCACATCTCTTGGTGTCTTCAGGGCAGCACATGGAGTCTTGGGGAGGGGCGTACACATCATCTGTCTAGAAGACTATGCACGCCCGATGGCGGGGGCTATTCTCTGAGCTGCACCACTTGCTGGGTGGGCCATCTTGGAATGGCCGCTGCCGGTGGCCTCACCCGCGCATGCGGAGGTGAGCGATGGGGTGCATGCTCATCTGACAGTGTCTCTGCACCAGGTCTGCCTACTCCTGCTTGGGCCTCTCAATGATCCTGAAACAGTTATTATTACTAGTTTCATAAAGGAGGAAATTGAAGGTCAGAGATATGTTTGAGGGCTAGGAAGAGATTTGGGGACTGGAGCTCAGATTCGCCCAACTCCAAGCCCCCTTTCTGCCCCTCCTCACCACCTCTGGAGGGAGGGCCATTTGTGTCTCTCTGTCCTCTGAATGGAACTTTCCTACAGCTGATGTTCTCAGAAGCAAGAGGGGTCCACCAGGACACACCAACCCCAGAGGCTCCATCCTGGCTTCCCATGAAGAAAAAAAGGTATCTGCAGCCTGGCCCTGCTCGGTGTGGTTTATAGTAAAAAGCTAAAGACTGAAGCCAAAGCCCAGGAAGTGGCAATTACCCCAGCCTCAAAACCACAAATGACTACACACAGCCCCTGGCTGAAGAAACCACGTCGTCGTTTCACACCCAATCCCCAAACCCCTAAATCCTTACCTTTGCATTGCTTCTTAACTGTGGGGGCCCTTCCTTTCCATCCTAACAAATGGAGAGGGAATCCCAGGCAGATTCCAAGGAGCCACACATGGTGTGTGATCCGTCTCCTGCCTGCCTCGCTTGTCTGAACAGCAAATCTAATTGGAAATCTGTCTGTCCCTTTCCCTCTTTCTTTGCTTGTTATGGATCAAGCTACTGGAAAAACAACAACAATAACAGCAAAACTCTTAAGGCTCTGCTGCATATCAGACATTGTTTTCACATACGTGATGTGTGCATTATAAGTCGCTTCAGTTGTGTCTATCTCTTTGCGACCTTATGGACTGTAGCTTGCCAGAATCCTCTGTTCATGAGATCCTCCAGGCAATAGTACTAGAGTGAATTGCCAGGCTCTTCTCAAAGGGATCTTCCTGACCCAGAGATCAAAGCTGCATCTCTTACGACTCCTGCATTGGCAGGCAGGTTCTTTACCTCTAGCACAATCTGGGAAGCACATTGAAGCATTTAAAAGTTTTTGTGACATGCACAAGCAGATAATGTCACCCTCATTTATGGGGTGGGGGCACTGATGTTGTGGAAGTTTTGGTCACAGCCTAGCAAGGGGGAGACCTGACTTCCCTCTCATCAGGTTCCTTCTCTTCCTGTCTGGGCCTTGCAGCCTCTCTTCAGTCATTTTACAGAGAAAAGGTTTGCACTCCCCTAACTGGTCCTGAGCACTCAGCATCTACTGAGCTGGGGAACAGCTCAAAGTGGAGCCAGAATGACCTGCTCTGAGCAGCAAAGAGAACAAACTTCTGGGACCTGAGCAGGGCAGGGCCAAGGTGAGTGAGCAATGGGAACCAGCTTTTTGCAGATATTTTCATTTCCCTGCTGCCCTAAAAGCGGTGCCCTAAAAGTTGCAGGCTAAAACTATAATGACTGCTCACAAGGGTGAGAGGGACCCTAAAAGGTTTGGTGGCTTGCATTGGGAGAGAAGATTCTGATAAGTCAGTGACTTGGTTGGTTCCTACTCAAGTCAGTGTTGGATGGTTCCTACTAAAGCCAATGACTTCATTGGTTCCTACTTAAGTCAGAGCCCTTGTTGGATTAAATGCAAAAAGTTAGGGGTTGAGGAGCAAACCTTTTTTGAAGAAGGGACTGGCTTAAGACTGATACTATTTATTATCAGCTCCCTTTGTCTGGTTTTAGGACCATGTTGAGAGGATGCTGACAATCATCAGTTCCCTCCCCAACTGGCGTTTGTAATGTTCACCCCTGTCTAGGTGACACTCATGTGTGTTCAATGTGCACTGATCCCTTACCTGGAGAAGGTGATGGCACCCCACTCCAGTACCCTTGCCTGGAAAATCCCATGGACTGAGGAGCCTACCTACAGTCCATGGCATCGCCAAGAGTCAGACACAACTGAGCGACTTCACTTTCACTTTTCACTTTCATGTACTGGAGAAGGAAGTGGTAACCCACTCCAGTATTCTTGCCTGGAGAATCCTGGGGACGGAGGAGCCTGGTGGGCTGCTGTCTAAGGGGTTGCACAGAGTCAGACATGACTGAAGTGACTTAGCAGCAGATCCCTTACCAGCTAGGAGGGACAAAGACACAGAGGTTGTGCAGAAAACTAACGCAGAAAAACCTAGTTAGAAAGAATGACCTGAAGTCCTTAGGCATTGCTTCTTGAGCACTTTCTGTCTGGTGCTAAGTGTTCATTTGATCCTCCCAGCCATCCCTTGTGAGATCAGATCCCCACTCCCTCGACCTGCAAGAGGTGGAAGCTGTCGCCTGGTGATGGTGGGGCATTTGCTGCCGTGGCTGAGCCAGAATGCCAGCCCAGAGCAGACAGACTCTAGAGCCTCATGCAGACAACATTTTTTTATGGGAGGACACATTACCATGTACAGGATCCCATTTTCTCATTATTTTTGGTCAGAAAATTAGTGATCTGGTGTTTTTGGATGGAGCGGAGGTGTCACAGGAGCAGCTCTCAGCACAGTGGGTCCTGGTCTACAGTTCTGTTGAGAGCCTTTTCCTGCATCCCTCTTTCCAGGGCCCCTCCTCTGCCTCTCTACCTGGAAGCCATATGAGATGCTGAAACTTGGTCCACAGACCCCAAAAAACTGAGAATGGGAGAGCCCAGGTCAATTCTGGGGACTGTCTCATTGAGGGGGCGCTTGATGTAAGCAGCTTGGGGAATTAAAAAACCCTATGCTGGCACTGCCAACTGGGCTAGAAAAATGAATGTCCTGTGGCTGTGTGCACCTGACAGAGGAAAGAGGGCAGTTAGTGAGATGCTGGAGCATCCAGGCTGGGGGGCTGAGGCAGAGATGCTCAGGCCCGTGCTGGTGCGCCCGACACAGACACAGCGTTTGGGAAGTGCGGCCAGGGCCTCCACAGTCTGAATGATTCTCAAAGAAAGCAACTGCTCTGGCAGTCCAGTGGGTAAGACTCTGTGCTTCTACTGCAAGGAACATGGATCCCACATGCCACGCCGCATGGCCGAAGAATAGGGGGATGGGGCAGGGGAAGGCAAGCAACTGCTTTCACTAATCTATTCAAAGGCCTGGGCTCATTGACACCTGTCCAAGAAGTGGAATTTACCACCTTAGTGGAGATTTTTGTGATGATACCTGCACAGCTGCTTTCACAGGGACTTGGTTTTCCAAGAAGACCCTCTTGTCCCACTTTAAAAATTTCTATTTTGAAACATGGTGAAAATCTATCATTTGAAAACCAGGCTCTACCTAAACTCACAGTGTCTTTCTGGAGTACAGGCCCAGAAGAAACAAAACTAAACCTCTATAATTTCCCAGCCGCAGTTCCCAAAGCCTGATGCAGTGGTTTTTGAGAGAGACCCCAGGGAAATGGAGGAGGCACAATTGCCCCCAGTAGGGACCCTGCCACCACCTTCCCCCAAGGATAGGCCCATTGTTTCTCAAGCTGGATTAATGAATAATGGTAAGGGGTACTTAACATGTTAATAGGATCATTAATTATTACTTAAACTCTGAGGGATTCTAGGGAAAACAAATAGTGAAGCCCAGAAACCTGGAGTGAATGCCTTCAAAACCACCATAGTCATGATGAAAATAACATAAGTAAAAATGAGGGCTGCCTAAAATGCTTCATTGTCAGTTGCTTAGGTGAGGCTGTCCCTCTGTGTGAGTAAATTTAGGAGCAGAGGCGAGGACAACTGGCCATGCATCTGGCAGAAAAAGCTCTTTCACTTTACTATCTGCTTTCGTCCCTGCCAGTCTCAGTGCAAAGGAGGCTGAAAGTGTTTGTAAGATCAACCATTTCCTCAGGAAGCCCAGTGGATGTCACAGAGAATGTTTGAGCTGGCTCTTTCATTTTGATATTTTTAATTGTAATAGTGCCACCAAGGGTCAAGTAAGAGTGGCCATAGCCATGACTGGATGTTAGCAGATGCACTAGCTAGCTCCCTTCTCCCCGATGCTGAGGACTGCGTACTTTTATTCTCCATAATGTCTTTTCCCAGTCAACTTGGTGACCCTAAATCCCTTCTCTATATCAGTTCTAGAATGGTCCCAATTACTTCAAAATCTAGGGTTGCCAGGGATTCCCTGGTGGCTCAGTGGTAACGAATGCAGTTGCCAATGCAGGAGACATGGGTTCCATCCCTGGCTCAAGAGGATCCTACATGTTGCTGAGCAAATAAGCCTGTGCACCACAACGACTGAGTCTGTGGTCTAGAGCCTGGAACTGCAACTGCTAAGTCCACATGCCACATCTGCTGAAGCCTGCATGTCCTAGAGCCTGTGCTCCACAGCAAGAGAAATCACTGCAATGAGAAGCTGGCACACTGCAAAAAAGAGGAGCCCCTGCTCTCACAACCGGAGAAAAGTCAGTGCAACAACAAAGACCCAGCACAGCCAAGGTCATGTACACTGCTTTATTTAAAATGGATACCAACAAAAACCTATTGTCTAGTACATGGAACTCTGCTCAGTGATATATGCCAGCCTGGATGGGAGGGGGATTTGGGGGAGATACATGTATATCAATAGCTGAGTCCCTGCTACACTGTTGACCTGAAACTATCACAACATTGCTAACTGGCTATACCCCAATACAAAATGTTTTTGGTGTTAAAAATTAAAAAAAAAAAACAGCACAGTCAAAAATAATTAAATAAAATTTTATATATATATATATAAAATTATATATATATATACACATAAAAAAATCTAGAGTTGCCAAATGATCTGTTGACTGTCTCTAACTTTTCTCTCTCATCTCAATGGGAAGTTCCTCAGAACAGGAAGATTATCTATATGAGAGAGAACATATATTTCTATATTTATTTTATCATTTGCTAAGCTCCAGTGAAATGCAAAATAGTTTCCCAGGTTGACAGCAAAACTTAGGAAGGACAGTCAGTGCAAGATCAGAGCAGGGAGGCCTAGATGGAGCATAAGCCTAGTCCTTACCTCTAGAGTTTAATTGTGGTTGGAGACACAAGGCGTGTGAAGGGGGAAAATATAAGAGGAAATTTAAGTAGTGAAGAAATATGCCTAGATTTGACCTGCCTGCAGAAGGGTTACAATCCAAGCTTGAGGAAAATGGCCCAAGCCTGTGCTCTTATTACCAGGATGCTGCTTGGAAAGCAGAGGCCTGAGCAGAGGGCAGGGGAGGGCAGGGGAGGGAGCTTTGGCTGAAGATGGATTTATGACCCCTAGCATTTATTCTCATCTAAATTTCTACCTTCTGGGACTCTTCCATGTTTCAGTGGTTTGGGGTTGGTATTAATACTGCTACCAATGGCTGGTATGTACTGAGGCACTTACCATGGACAGGGTGTACTAGCTTTTTCAAATGCATAATCTTATTGAATATTCATGATAAGTGAATAAAGGGAGATGATTATCCTCATTTTACAAATGGGAGGCCAAGGCTCCAGAAGTTTCAGGAGCTTTCTAGGGTCGCCGAGTTGTATGTGGCTGGGCCGGGTCTGAGTTCATGCTCCAGGGATCAAGTCTGCCCCCTCCTAGGTGACAACAGGTGGTGTGCAGAAGTTGCCCCTACCCTTCCCCATGACTCAGCCTCTCTTCCTGCTGTAGAAATGGAGGGAGACGTTCCCAGAAGTGCCAGCAGGAGGTGGGGACCACTTGGAAGGGCAGCCCACTTGATCTGTAAGCCTGACACAGGGCCACTCTTGGGTGCTGCTCTCAGGACCTCTGGGACCTCTTCCCTTCTGGAAGTTAGACATCCACTTAAGGGCTGGGCAGGTGACTTTTACTGATTTTCCCCAAACATGTAATCAGGAGACTGAGGAAGTGCTTCAAAGTCTGGATTCTGCTTCCAGGGTTCTCGGCCCCAATGGCCTGTCCCAGCTAGCATTCCGAACCGCGTGCGCCCCTGAGAACAAAACTGTGTCCCTGGGGAGGAGGGGCTCTGGTTAGGTCCAGCTGAACAGTGGGAACTAAGAAATCTCTGACTTCTGGGTTTGGGGAAGTTCTGAAATCTGCTTCCACATAAGCGATAGACCCAGCAGGATGTGTTTCCAGTCCCCTATCTGAGAATAGACACAGTGATCTCCAAGGACTGCATGGCCCTCATCTGTCTTCCTGCACCCACAGAAGGGACTCAAGACCGAAGCTGGAAGAAAGAAGGAGACCAGACCCCAAGATGGGAAGTCTTCACCAGTAATGAGCATCCCAGCACAGCTGCTGTTTACTGGAAGTGCCAAGCACCACCACCAGCATGCGCGCGGACGGCGGGGCCTGCTGTCTCACTCTTCCCACCAAAGCGGGGGTACAGTCTCCTTGACTATATTGAGGCCCCTTTGCTCTTTGCTCCTTGGTCCACATGGACATTCCCATCCACCTTCAGGCTGGAACTCTGTTTCTTTCTGCCGACGGAATGAGTCTCTGGGGGATGCTGGCTCACTGAAGTCACCTGCAAAGCCTAAGCTCAAGAGACGCAAATGGACAGAAATGCCTCCCCAGACGTGGTGCTTTAGTGTGTGTGAGTTTGCTTCTATTTTTTCTTCTCAGATATTTTTTTTTTTAGTACTCACTAACTACAGCCCATGCCACACTGAAAGTGTGGGGTTGGCACCAGAAGATGGGAAAGAGATTAAGAAGATTAGGGGCAGGAAGAGGATTTCTGTCCTGAGGTTTAGGAACTAAGACAGGAAACTGAGCACAGCAGGGTCCACCTCTGAGCTGCCCCTCAGCTTCTGACAAGAGGAAGCAGAACCAGCGTGGCTTTGGGTTGAAGAGATCACAGGGAAAGACTGAGGGGGACAACTAACACCCCCAACCCCATTACCCTTCCCACTCTCTCCTTCAACTTCCCCTCCATGCACTGGTGGAAGGGGTTTAGACGACGGGCTGAGATATACCCTCCTCTCTGCTCATCAAGCTGGATTAGGGTCAGGCCAAGCTAATCAAACTCTAGGACCATGGGGTCCAAATGAGTCTAGTCCAAAGGTCAGAGTACTGGGGGTAGGGGACACACAGGTGAAAGAAATGAAGGAAAGAGAGAGAATGACGGGAGAGGAGGGGGAGGCGGGAGAGAGGAGCTGTCTATGATGCCATTATCTAGAGCAAGGCAAAATCAAAATGTAAACATGCTGAAACTAAGGGAACTGAAGAAATGGGAAAATTTTAGTAAATAAAACACAATAAATGGAAAAGAGATAAATGGACTATAAAATAACTATTTCTTGAAATAATTTAAAGTATATAAAACATTGGTAGCTTTTTATCTCCTGGTGTGTGTGTCTTAATCTGAATGAAGGTTAAAAAGAATCACATTCCTTCTGTGCCTGGGGTCCCACTGCCCTGGCCCTGCAGCTGGAAGCTCCTCAGAGACCCAGTTCCTGTCTGGGCAGAGCCACGTGCTGTGAGGAGACAGGGGCTGGTGTGGAAGAACTAGGGGCTCCATTCCAGGCTTATAGAGACTCAGGAGGCCTTTCTCTGAAGTTGTAGCTGTGTTTTCAAGCAGTTTTCTATCTTCTAATTGTGGGAGGTGCTCTTCTCCTCAGGGCATCCAGGGTTGAGGGGATATCTCATTAGAGCAGATTGAACTTGAGCTCCAAACACAATGCTGAGCAGACCAGGTGACCTGCATTGTGTGGATGGTGGGCATAGCAATTCAAGAATAAGGAGCCCTCATTTCAGCTGATGCTGAACCCTCCCACTAGATGGACATCTATAATAAATGTATATGGAAAACCTACAGTCTTTTCTCTTCCTGTGTGTTTCTCTACTTTCACACAGAAAACTCCACTTACAACCCTTTTGGTCACCAAATATGTAGGGTTTCCCCCCATACCAAGCAATTATCTGTGACAACAGCTGGATGTCCTATAATTTAACTCAATTCTTATATCATCAACCTGGATATACTCTCAGATCCCACAAGTTCAGAGATCAGTCCCACAAGATTGCCCCCTATTTCAGATGCTTATTGTGAGTACAAGACCCCCAGGCTATGCACAACTTCTGTCCAACCTGCTTGCAAATTAGAAGTTTCTCTTAGCCCCTTATGCATCACTATGAACAAAGCTAGTGGAGGTGATGAAATTCCAGTGGAGTTATTTCAAACCCTAAAAGATGATGATATGAAAGTGCTGCACTCAGTATGCCAGCAAGTTTGGAAAACTCAGCAGTGGCCACAGGACTTGTAACATTGTTTTCCATCCAATCCCAAAGAAAGGCAATGCCAAATAATGTTCAAACTATCACATTATTGTACACATCTTACACGCTAGCAAAGTAATGCTCAAAATTCTCCAAGCCAGGCTTCAACAGTACATGAACCATGGACTTTCAGATGTTCAAGCTGGATTTTAAAAATGCATAGGAGCCAGAGACCAAATTGCCATCATCCATTGGATCAGTGAAAAAGCAAGAGAGTTCCAGAAAATCACCTACTTCTGCTTTATTGACTACATCAAAACCTCTGACTGTGTGAATCACAACAAGCTGTGGAAAATTCTTAAAGAGACAGGAACACCAGACCACCTGACCTGCCTCCTGAGAAATCTGTATGCAGGTCAGGAAGCAACAGTTAGAAATGGACATGAAACAACAGACTGATTCCAAATTGGGGAAGGAGTATGTTAAGGCTGTATATTGTCACCCTACTTATTTAAATTATATGCAGAGTATGTCATGTGAAATGCCAGGCTGGATGAATCACAAGCTGTAATCAAGTTTGCTGGGAGAAATATCAATAACCTCAGATATGCAAGTGACATCACTGTTATGGCAGAAATCGAAGAACTAAAGAGCTTCCTGATGAAAGTGAAAGAGGAGAGTGAAAAAGCTGGCTTAAAACTCCACATTCAGAAAACGAAGATCATGGCATCTGGTCCCATCACGTCATGGCAAATAGATGGGGAAACAATGGAAACAGTGACAGACTTTTTTGGGGGGGCTCCAAAATCATTGCAGAGGGTGACTGCAGCCATGAAATGAAGACGCTTACTCCTTGGAAGAAAAGCTATGACCAACATAGACAGCACATTAAAAAGCAGAGACATTACTTTGCCAACAAACGTACATCTAGTCAAAGCTATGGTTTTTACAATAGTCATGTATGGATGTGAGAATTGGGCTATAAAGAATGCTGAGCCCTGAAGAATTGATGCTTTTGAACTGTGGTGCTGCATAAGACTCTTGAGAATCCCTTGGACTGCAAGGAGATCAAACCAGTGGATCCTAAGGGAAATCAGTCCTGAATATTCATTGGAAGGACTGATGCTAAAGCTGAAACTCCAATGCTTTGGCCACCTCATGCGAAGAGTTGACTCATTTGAAAAGACCCTGATGCTGGGAGAGATTGGGGGCAGGAGGAGAAGAGGACTACAGAAGATGAGATGGTTGGATGGCATCACCAACGCAATGGACATGAGTTTGAGTAGTTTCTGGGAGTTGGTGATGGACAGGGAGGCCTGGCTGCAGTCCATGGGTTTGCAAAGAGTGTAACACAACTGAGCAACTGAACTGAACTGAACTGATGATATTTGTGGGTTGAAAGACTAGATAGAATTGCTGATTCTTTCTGAAAAGGTTTGTATAGAATTAATAAAAGTATAATCAGTGTCCCAGCAGCATTTGTTGTAGAAACAGACAGGCTCCGGGAGTTGGTGATGGACAGGGAAGCCTGGCATGCTGCAGCCCATGGGGTGGCAAAGGGTAGGACACGACTGAGGAGCTGAGCTGAACTGAACTGAGCCCCTCCTCTGGCTTAATTAATTTGTTGCTGCTACTGCTGCTGCTTAGTCACTTTAGGCATGTCGGACTTCATGCAGCCCTATGGACTGCAGCCTCCCAGGCTCCTCTGTCTATGGGATTCTCTAGGCAAGAGCACTAGAGTGGGCTGTCATGCCTTCCTCCATGGGATCTCCCCGAACCAGGGACTGAAGCTTGGTTTCCTGCACTGCAAGTAGAATCTTTACCGCTGAGTCACCAGGGAAGCCCAGTTAATTTGCTGGAGAGTCTCAAAGAAATCAAGGGAACATTAACTTATTTGCCAGTTTATTAAGGGACATGTCAAAGGATACAGATGAATAACCAGATGAAGTGAGGTCTGGTCCTAAGCACAGGAGCTTCAGTCCTAAAGACTGACTGTGTGGATCACAACAAACAGTGGAAAATTCTTAAAGAGATCAGAATACCAGACCACCTTATTTGCTTCCTGAGAAATCTGTATGCAATCAAGAAGCAGCATTTAGAACTAGACATGGAACAATGGACTGGTTCCAAACTGGGAAAGGAATACTTTCAAGGCTGTATGTTGTCATCCTGCTTATTTCACTTATATGCAGAGTACGTCATGTGAAATTCTGGGATGAACAAAGCAATCAAGATTGCCGGGAGAAATGTAAATAACCTCAGATATGCAGATGACCCCTTATGGAATAAAGCAAAGAGGAACTAAAGAGCCTTTTGATGAAAGTGAAAGAGGAGAGTGAAAAAGTTGGCTTAAAACTCAATATTTAAAAAACGAAGATCATGGCATCTGGTCCCAACACTTCATGGCAAATAGATGGGAAAACAATGAAAACAGTGAGAGACTATTTTCTTGGGCCCCAAAATCACTGCAGATGGTGACTGTAGCCACGAAATCAAAAGATGCTTGCTCCTTGGAAGAAAAGGTATGACAAACCTGGACAGCGTATTAAAAAGCAGAGACATCACTTTGCCAATATATGTCCATCTAGTCAAAGCTGTGGTTTCTGCAGTAGTCGTGTATGGATGTGAAAGTCAGACCATAAAGAAGGCTGAGTGCCAAAGAATTGATGCTTTTCAACTGTGGTGTTGGAGAAGACTCTTGAGAGTCCCTTGGACTGCAAGGAGATCCAACCAGTCCATTCTAAAGGAGATCAGCCCTGAGTGTTCTTTGGAAGGAATGATGCTAAAGCTAAAACCAGTACTTTGGCCACCTCATGCGAAGAGCTGATTCACTGGAAAAGACTCTGATGCTGGGAGGGATTGAGGGCAGAAGGAAAAGAGGATGACAGAGGATGACATGGCTGGATGGCATCACCAACTCAATGGACGTGAGTCTGAGTGAACTCTGGGAGATGGTGATGGACAGGGAGGCCTGGCGTGCTGCGATTCATGGGGTCACAGAGTCATGAGCGACTGAGCAACTGAACTGAACTGAACTGAACTGAGAGCTTTATCACCAAGAAAATTATAAGAATTTTAGGAGCTCTGGGCCAGGAAATAGGGGGACAGAGACCAATATACATATTAACATTTATATATTTTCTATTATCTCACAGATGGTGCATTTTTTAAATCTGCTCAGCTGGCAATGAGCACATGGGTCATTTCCACCTTTTGACTCATGGGAATGATGCTACTGTGAATACTCATGTGTAAGTATCTATTTGAGCCCCTGATTTCCATTCTTTTGCATATATATATATGTATATATATACACACATATATATATACATATATATATATGAGAATGAAATTGCTAGGTCTTAGGATAATTCTATGCTAAACTTTTGAGAAACCACTAAAAAAACTGTTTTCCACATCTTTTGGATCATTTTACATTCCCATCGGCAATAAGCAAAGGTTCCAATTTGTCCACTTCCTCATCAACAATTGTTATCTTCTTTTTATTTTATTACAAAGTCATTGTACATGAGTACATCATGAGAAATGCTGGGCTGGAAGAAACACAAACTGGAATCGAGATTGCCAGGAGAAATATCAATAACCTCAAATATGCAGATGACACCACCCTTATGGCAGAAAGTGAAGAGGAATTAAAAAGCCTCTTGATGAAAGTGAAAGAGGAGAGTGAAAAGGTTGGCTT
>SJYB01005996.1:64369-79077 GCA_006408585.1 Antidorcas marsupialis
GCTGCGATTCATGGGGTCGCAAAGGGTCAGACATGACTGAGCAACTGAACTGAACTGAACGATGACTTTAATATATGTGAAGTGGTATCTCATTGTGGTGTGACTTGTATTTCCCTGATGACTAACCACGAGGAACATTTTTCCTGTTCTTGTTGCCCATTTGCTTTTCTTCTTTAGGAAAACCTCTATCCTAGTCCTTTGTGTGGTAGAGACAGCTTTGCCTTATCCTGAAGGTTTCCTTGTGTTTTTTGCTGACAGAACCTCAGTTCTGTTTAGGTGTCCCTCTAAGGAAGCGCTCCTGTCCTCAGCTCACAGCGAATCCTAAACACTGCAGCAATCCATTCTCCTTGCTGATTGTTTCAGCATGGGCAAGTTCTGGCAAAGCAGATGCGAGAAGAAATTTGCTGGGGGGATGGGAGGAGTTGTTCTGAGAAAGATTTTTCACGCTTAAGAAGTCCACAAGGAAAAGACAGTCCTTTATTTTCTGTTTGGATGCAGTACCTGGGTCTATGTAGCCATTTTGCACATTGGGGCAGTTGTCCATGGGGACAAAGCCAACCTGTAGAAGGTAGCAGAGCAGAAAGGAGAATGTCTCTGATCCCCAAAGCTGTTGTTGAGTTGCCAGATTAGCCAAACTCAGACCTTGGGTCATCTTGTCATATGACGTCATACATCCCTAATTGAGGAGGACATTGGAATCAGAGTTTTCTATTTCTTGCAACAAAAGCTATTCTAATTAGCATTTTAAACATTTCTCCTCTGAAATGCATGCAGTTATACGTATAAATATTACTTTAGTCACCAAATACTTCTGGTGCTAAGTGTCCATTTAATCTTTGTTAAATACTTTCATAGCTCACAATCTTCTTCAGAAGATAAGCAGATGTGATGTAAAACCTTGTTTCAAAGGAAATACATACACAGTAAGGGGTTCTGAGAGAGGAGTGAGATTAGGGACTGGAGCAGGGATCCAGGTAGAAGTGGAGGCCACAGATGTGCTAGACCCTGGGGGCACATAGGATGGGGGTCAGAGGAAGGGAAAGGAGGGCTTTCTCCCTCCTCCTTTTAGTGACTTTTTCTCCCACAAGAAGAAATAATGCACATCTGTCAAGGGCTGAGCAGAGCAATTTCTGACAGCAACTGAAAGCAATTCTTCTCTCAAAGCAAAGATCAGTTTTGAAAAATTCACCCTCCCCGCATTCCTTGAAGTACAAACCATTTTCAAACTATTCTAGCACATTTTTTGCAAGCTGTTTTCATCATTTGGAACTTGTTATCTCACCTAAAAAGAATGTGGCTTTATTCCATTCAGAGGTTTCAAATGTGATAGGAGGAGGTGTGAGCTGAACTCTGAGAGACAAAAAAACATCTGCCCAGGAGCCGTGCAAAGAACTTCCTAAGTGGGACCCTTCAGAGTCTGCCATGTTGTGCAAAAGAAAAATGACATGGAAACCCCAAAACTGCCTTTCTGAGGTGTCGGTCGTATTAGGCATAGTGGAGGGGCTGGAGAGAGAGGGGAGGCTCAGTCCCCGGTTCAAAGTGGCCTGTGTCCCCTCTGTCCCCTCTGCTGTTTTATACTCTGAATGACGGCCAGAAAGACGCCTCTGGTTATCTGCTGTGTAAGTAAGTATCATGCCCGGGAAGGGTGGGCCAGGATGAGCCTCCTGATCCCCGAGGAAAGGCCGTGGGCCTCTAAGAAAAGGCGGGGAGGAGGGGTTCAACGGCCAGGCCTGGGTCTGTGCCAGGACTGGGAGGGGTCACCAAACCTCCTGCTTCCTCAGCCTTGAAACAGAACAACTCTGGTGTGTCTGCCAGTGCTGTGAGCAGGAAGCTAGGCTTCTGCAGGTCTGTTGCTGGTGACCTGGCAGTTCTGAGTGGTGGGAGGAGCATTGTTGGCCTTGGTGTTACCTTCATAGACGGTGTCACTTCCAGGCATGTACTTGTCTTTTTAATGAGTTCATCCGCAAATGTGAGTATGTATGTATGTGTGGTTGGGAGGGGAGTATATTAAAGCACATATTTCTTAAATGTAAGAATTTCCTGCTCCACAGATTTTATTTGAGGTGATATAGAGACCCCAAGGGGCTTCCCTGGTGACTCAGATGGTGACTGCCTGCAACGTATGAGACCTGGGTTTGATCCCCGGGTTGAGAAGATCCCGTGGAGAAGGAAATGGTTATCCACTCCAGTATTCTTGCCTGGAGAATTCCGTGGACAGAGGAGCCTGGTAAACTACAATCCATGGAGTGACAAAGAGTCAGACAGGACTGAGTGACTAACACTTTCACTTTTTCACAGAGACCCCAAAGTTCACCTCTTCCTTTTTAAAAGTAAACTTTTGTTGAAACATGACAAACACACCAAACTGTGCATCAGTTCTGTGCGTACAGCTCAGTCAGTGCATCTGCACAAGTGGAGGCCCACCCATGTCATTCCACGCAGATGAAGGTGAAATACCATGTCCGGGACCCCAGTCTGCATGCAGCCTCTTCTTTACAAAAGTCACCACTCCCTCACTTCTAATAACTTGAATTACTTTGGCCAGTTTTTAACTTTTATGTAAAAAATTAAACAGTATGTGTCCCTCTGTTTCTAGCTTTATTTGTTCAACATTATGGTTATGATTCATATATGTAATTGCACATAGCCTATTTCCATCACTGTAGAGGCTCTGTTGTATGAATATACTACAATTTGTCACTTCTACTGAGAAGAACTTAGGTTGTTTCTGGTTTTAATTTTTATAAATTATGCTGAGAAGATATACTTTTGGTTTTTGTGTTTCAGGGACAAGCAGAAAAATCTAGAAGTAGGGTTGCTGGATCACGGGGTAACATGGTTGGGTGTCTGACAAACAGCTGCCCAGAGGGCACAACTTCTTCGACTGGGGCACTGTGAATCCTTCAGTGTGAACTCTTCTGGTGTTTGTATGGTGGGATTTCATTATGGCTTCCATTTGAATGTCCCCACTGGTTAATAAGGTTTAGTACCCTTTCATATGTTTATTACCATATTTGCATGATCTCATTTGTGAAGCACTTACTCAGATCTTTTGCCAGTTTTTCTACTGGTGAGTGTTCTTTTTACACTGATCCACGGGAGTTCTTTATATAGTCTTGATATGAGCTTTCTTTTTACATGTTGCAGACATCTTTTAATAACGTGTTCTGATGAACAGAAGTCATGAATGTTAATATAGTCCAATTTATTAATCTTTTCCTTTGTGGTTCTTCACCACAGAGTCCTGTAGATTTTCTCCAATGTTATATTCTACACACCTTATTATTTTATCTTTCACATTTTGATCTTCAGTCCACCTGCTTTCTAAAGCAGCAGGTTCTTATTTTTTGATATTCAAATGGATATCCCATTGACCCAGCATTACTTAATTTAAAAAACAAAATTCCTTTCCCCTTGTTTTATGCGCCACATTTGTCATTTGTCACACGTCCCTGCAGTGTGGGGCTGGATTCAGCTTTGTTCCATTGGTCAAACCACATGTTCTGGCTACAGTACTGCACTGTCACCTTATGATAATATAATAGGAAAGAAACTTTGTATTCTGTTACAGATTCATCACTAAGATGTTGCCGACAAGCTTGAATTATACATAATGGCCCATCTCTGTGAACTCTGCCTCCCAGGTAATGAGTGTTAAACTAAAATAACGTTTGTTTATCTCACAGGAAACATTCTGACCAGGCCCACCAGTGAATGGCTGCAGAAAAGAAGAAATTAACACATTCTGGCCATAACCAAGACTTCCTCCCTCCCTTTCAGTACAAAAGAAGCCTGAACTCTAACTTGGGAAGATGGTTCTTTGGGACACAAGTTCATCATCTTCTCAGTCTGCTGGCTTTCTGAATAAAGTTGCTATCCTTGCCCCAACACTCCTTTCTTGATTTATTGGCCTGTCAGTTGGTAGGAACTTGGATCAGTAACAATGAGTCTTGATATCGGTTGTGTTTGCTCTCCAACTTTTTCCAGTTTGTTTTAGCAATCTCTAGCCTTTAACATTCTTCCCAGGTGGCTCAGTGGTAAAGAATCTGCCTGCCAGTGCAGGAGAAGCAGGAGGCCTGAGTTCAGTCCCTAAGTTGGGATGATCCCCTGAAGGAGGAAATGGCAACTTACTCCAGTATTTTTGCCTGAACAAGATGGAGGAGCCTCGTAGGCTACAGTCCATGGGGTCACAA
Organism: Antidorcas marsupialis; assembly: GCA_006408585.1. Lineage (NCBI taxonomy): Eukaryota > Metazoa > Chordata > Mammalia > Artiodactyla > Bovidae > Antidorcas > Antidorcas marsupialis. Next base: position 68,563 of record SJYB01005996.1, read on the forward strand.
GAGTGGGACATGATTGAGTGAATTTCACTATAAAATAATATTGGCCTGTCTGTTTCTATAACAAATGCTGCTGGGACACTGATTACAATTTTATTAATTCTATACAAGCTTTTTCAGAAAGAATCAACAATTCTACCTAGCCTTTCAATCCACGAATATCATCAGTTCAGTTCAGTTGCTCAGTCGTGTCCCACTCTTTGCAACCCTATGGACTGCAGCATGCCAGGCCTCCCTGTCCATCACCAACTCCCAGAAACTACTCAAACTCATGTCCATTGCATCGGTGATGCCATCCAACCATATCATCTTCTGTAGTCTGCTACTCCTCCCACCCTCAGTCTTTTCCAGCATCAGGGTCTTTTCAAATGAGTCAGTTCTTCGCATTAGGTAGCTAAAGTATTGGACTTTCAGCTTCAACATCAGACCTTCCAATGAACATCCAGGACTGATTTCCTTTAGGATGGATTGGTTGGATCTCCTTGCAGTCCAAGGGACTCTCAAGAGTCTTCTCAACACCACAGTTCAAAAGCATCAATTCTTTGGCATTAAACTTTCTTTATAGTCCAACTCTCACATCCATACATGACTACTGGAAAAACCATAGCTTTGATAAGATGGACCTTTGTTGGCAAAGTGATGTCTCTGCTTTTTAATATGCTGTCTAGGTTGGTCATAACTTTTCTTCCAAGGAGCAAGCATCTTTTCATTTTATGGTTGCAGTCACCCTCTGCAGTGATTTTGGAGACCCAAAAAATAAAGTCTGACACTGTTTCCATTGTTTCCCCATCTATTTGCCATGAAGTGATGGGACCCAATGCCATGATCTTAGTTTTCTGAATGTTGAGCTTTAAGCCAACCTTTTCACTCTCCTCTTTCACTTTCATCAAGAAGCTCTTTAGTTCTTCACTTTCTACTATAAGGGTGATGTCATCTCCATATCTGAGGTTACTGATATTTCTCCTGGCAATCTTGATTCCAGCTTGTGCTTCATCTAGCCCAGTGTTTCTCATGATACACTCTGCATATAAGTTAAATAAGCAGGGTGACAATATACAGCCAATATACAATATATAGCTTGTTTAACTTGTATGCAGAGTACGAAGATAATATATTTGTTTAATTTTTCAGTTTCTCTTGGGATGTTTTCCATGTAGAAGTTTTCTGTTCTTTGTTAGATTAATTTGTAGCTATTTGAACTAATTTTTACTTCATTTAATAATTGTTTGATATTATATAGAAATATCATTGATTTTTGTGTATTAACCTTGTACCCAGAGACTCTGGTGAATTTACTAATTAATGCTACTAGTTTATGTATAGATCCTTTTGGATTTTCTACATATAATGTCATATAATTTGGGAATAATAGCTTTATTCCACCCTAATCTGTGTACACTTTATTTCCCTATATTTTCTATATGCTTTATTTCACTGACTGAGATCTCCAGGATGATCTTTAATAGAAATTTAGATGGTGAGCAGACATCTCATTCTCAACCTCAGAGAGGAGAACTTAATTTTATCATTTTGTATAATGTTTACTATATTTTTAATCAGATAAAAAATTTATGTTCCATTGCAAGTTTGTTTTTAAAAATCATGAATAAGCATTGAATTTTATGAAATGCTTTTTCTTATACTATTGAGCCAATAATATGTTTTTCTTCATTAGCTGTTAATTTGGTAAATTATCTTGATTGATTTTCAAATGTCAAACTAAAAAACTAACTTTGAAATTTGATCTTAATACACTATCTTTCTTATATATTTTTCCAGGCTCAGTTTGCTTGAGTTTTGTGTTGGAGTTTTTTAATCTTTGTGAGAGAGAGTAACCTGTAGTTAGAATAGAGATGAGCACTCAGGTGCAGTGGGGACAGAGCTGGTGAAAGCCAGCCATGGTGCTGACTCGGGATTCACTGCCCAGCCCTGTCTGACTCCCTCACTGGGACCTGGGCTCCATCTGAAACAGCGAGTTCTTGATAAGCACTCATTGGCATCTTCTGCATTCATTTGTCTCTATCCCGTGGGAGCACCCACAGCTCTGGTGACCTCAGCTGAGCAACCTCTGTTTCGCTCAGGGACTGGCTGTGGCCATGTAGGACATACACCTCTCTCTGGCTGTCTCTTGGTGGCCTGGCCCATTCTCGCTGTCTTCTCACATTATCCTCTGCCTGCAAACACATTTTTTTTTAAGAAAAGTATATATATTTTTTTGGCTGCTCTGAGCACAGGCTTTCTTTAGTTGTGGAGAGTGGGAGTACTCTCTAGCTGCAGTGCATGGGTTTCTCATGATGGTGGCTTCTCTTGTTGCAGAGCATGGGCTTTAGGTGTGCAGGCTTTGGTAACTGCAGCACGTGGGCTCAGTAGTTGTGGCATATGGGCTTAGTTGCCCCATGGCACGTGGGATCTTCCAGACCAGGGATCAAACTGGTGTCCTCTGCACTGCAGGCAGGTTCTTTTTATGTTTATTTATTTACTTATTTATTTTTAATATAAATTGATTTATTTTAATTGGATGTTAATTACTTTACAATATTGTATTGGTTTTGCCATACATCAGCATGAATCCGCCACAGGTATACGTGTGTTCCTCATTCTGAAAGCCCCTCCCTCCTCCTTTCCTGTACCGTCCCTCTGGGTCGTCCCAGTGCACCAGCCCCAAGCATCCAGCATCATGCATTGTACCTGGACTGGCGATTCGTTTCATTTATGATATTATATATGTTTCAATGCCATTCTCCCAAATCATCCTCCCCACCCTCTCCCACAGAACCCAAAAAACTGTCCTATACATCTGTGTCTCTTTTGCTAACTCACATACAGGATTTTGATTTTATCTTTTTCTAGTTTGTCCAGCGCATCTATTTCTCTGCAGTAGAAAAAGTGGTCCAAGAAGTGGTGAGCCATGGCTCCCCTTTCCTTTGACTCCCAGACCCTTGTCCCACCCAGCCTCAGCCCCTCACACCAAGAGCAGCAGTGCCTGGCTGTTGGGCTGCACTCCTCTGTTCATCCTTTTCTGTGCTGATATGGTGATCTCTATAAAGCATGGCCTTGCACATGGCATCCTCCTAAACAAGAGCCTGAGTGACTTCTGAGACCTTCAAAAGGTGGCTCCCCTCCACGCTGTGCCACTGCTTCCTGCCTTCACTGGCCACACTCCATAAAGCCGCCCTCCATCCTGTCCTGGGCTGAATCACAGCTCTCAGAGCCCTCCCCCTCCACCTCAGGTTGCCTTCATTGTGGTGCTCCTCTTCTGGACTGATCCAGATCATTCCCCTGGACCCATGCAGTTGTCTTGACTCCCACGCCCTGAGGCATGCCCCCTCAGAGGGTGTCAGAGGCCTTCTGGCTGCCTTTCAAATGGTCAGATAGTGGCTTTGTGTCATTTGTTGACTTCTCACATCATCTGAAACTTCTGAGACTTCTGGCCAGCTGGATGACCCTCTAGAAGCCAGCTGTCCAATCCTTTTGAGGCTTGAAGCCTGGTACAGGGAGATATTTTCAGGTGATGGGGACCATCCATCACACACGTGGCTGCTGCTGGCCTAGCCCCCAGCCCCGGGGCTCTGCTACTCAGGCTTTCTCAGGTGAAGCGAGGCTGTTACTGGCTGTGTTCTGTGTAACATGGTAGAAGAGATGTGTAGCACTTCAAGGGAGAAAATGCAAAAGCCAGTGCACAGATCGCCTCCTTCTCAGTTCCTGCAAAGCAAAAGTCCTGCCAACCCGTCTTGGTCTATTAAAAGAGTGAAAGATAGGCTTTCCCTCTCCTAAGCTGCTGAGCACCTACCCTTGTCTGTAACCGCACATAGTTTCACCTCCTGAGTGAGGTGACGGAGCCCGGATGCTCATGCTGAGGCTGCTGCTGATGATGAAGAAAGTAAAAGAAGACACAACCTTGCTTCCCATCATGGCCCTCATTCAGCTTCTCCTGTAGGCCAGGGGACAAGACTGTGCTCCTGAGGGTTGCCCCTGAATAAATACAGCAACAACATCGAAGGCAGTCTCTCAAACTTCTTCGGGCAGTGAGTGACTTAAACTTGCAGAATGACTCTACAAGACAGGCATGATGCCAGCTCCCTCCAGCCCCTGCTGTTGCTCTGGCACTCTTCTTGATCATCTTGAACCTCCACAACCCAGCAAGGTAAACCCCATCAGATCCCATTCTACAATTATGCTGTCCCCTCACCCCACAATTCTGATAATTTCACTTTCAGCATATGTAGCTGGAATATAAGTACTAGCAGAGACCATTTGTGCATTCAAAGTGTCTGTTTCAAAATCATAAGCAGATGAGCATGTAAAAAATGAACTGTTAAAGTCAGCATTATGAGCTGGTTATGATCTGGTCCTTGAATTAATATACTCATGGTTCAGCTGGTTTTGCTTTAGGTTTCTTCTTAGCAGACCAGTGGCAGGAGATGTTACAGCTTCAAGAAACCTTTGGAAGGAATGTGAAAATAGGGAATGTTGTCTGTTAATTTAATTTCAGTTTAATTGGAGAAAAAAAAATCCCTCTATTATTTCATGCTGGTCCAGAAGCCCTCTGCCAAACTAGGAGTCTATGTGGGGCATCACGGAAGAAGCATTAGGGGGCCCCTCTGCCATCTGCCCCCGAGTCTGACTTTGCTCCCTTCCAGTTCTGAGGGAAGACAATTTGGCCAGTGAGTGGGAGTCAGCTGTCGGCTTCCTGAAGGAAGTCCACATGGATGGGCAACTTGAATTGAGCCCTTTTTTGTGATGTTAAACCCTGGGGATCTACTTACTGGGTTTGGGCTATTACCTCATTTCACAAATACTGTAAGAGTCAGAGAATCGCTAAACTTCTGACCCAAGCAGGGGAGGGATGGCCTGGATTCCCTCCTGCCTCACCCTGAGCTCTCCAGATGATCTTATTTATGCTCTTATCCATTATGCCATGCTCTCGTGGCAGTTTTCAGACCAGGTTTTATAGAGAGGACATGGGCATGGTGTCTTGGACAGCAGGCTGTGAATTCAGGTCGACGGTGTCCCCACCCGGCCCTTATGTCTATCCCCAGCTTAGTCAGGACCCCTAGAAGCCTCAATAACCTTTTGAGTGATAATAACCATGCAGGGTTATTTTAAATATTAGATGGAATAATATCTGGTGCATTCCAAATACTCAGTGAATGGTAACTATAATTGGAATATGACAAATTCCCTCTGAAACTATAGTGTGACCAGTTTTAAATGCTCACTTTCTGCTAATTATGGATGTAACAGGGTTGATTTCATAAATCAACACCAGAAAATACTGTCAGTGACACTGTGACAATAGCAGAGGAAACATGTAAAGGAGAGGTTTATTCTTAAGTGGTAGTGGGTCTCCACCCCCTTGGCCTGTGACCCGAGTGCTCAGTGACACATGACCTGAATGCTTCATCCCTGGGATGTGTGCTCCCTGGATAACCTCCCTGGGACACTTCACTCCCAGTTAGAAACCCCTGTACTCCCATCCCCCCATCTCTGCCCACCCAGAGGCTTCATTCCAACCCTGCTTTTCTCTAAACATCCTGGGGCACGACCCCAAGTACCTCCTTGCCACCAGACAGACCCCTGGGGCTTTTGATCCCATCCAGGCCACTCTTCATTTTGAATTTTATTGGAGTAAAATTGATTTACAATGTTGTGTTAGTTTCAGGTGTGCAAGGCAGTGATTCAGTTCAACAAATACGTATACAGTCTACTCTTTGACCTGCATTTATGCCTCCAGAGAATGCATTAGCTCTTTAGAGATAAGCCCCCAAAGTAGAGCCCAGGGGAGCTGACACCGAATCCTTATTCTCATTATTCCTCTGGACCCAAGTTCTGGGCCCCTGCCTTCCACCCTTCCCTTGCCCTGGGGGGCTCCCAGAGCAGCTCTAACAACTCTGGGGCTAATACCTCTGGCTGCTGTGGGGATGTCACTTAGGGAAATTTTATTACTCCTCCCAGGGAGGAGAACTGTCTTCAGCCCTTGACAACTTTTAGTGAGGTAACATTAGGTCCCAAGTGGCTCCTGCCCCTAGCTTTGTGTGAGGTTTGGTTTTGGGTCTGCATTTTCTCACGTGGCTCCAGACTCAACCCTTTGGGCTCATGCAACCTCTGCTGATGCAGCTTCCTTGCCTTTCTCCGTCTTTGATCTGAGCTGCCTCACAGTCCAGAGCACCCTGCTATGGGGGGTGCTGGGGTGCTGATTGCCTCATGGGTGCTAAGTATCCCTGGCCATCAACACAGCCCAGGGAGCCAGAGGTGATGAGAGCCTCCTTGTGTGGATTTGATGTGTGGGACTGGTGGAGGGCTCGGGAACAAAACCCGACCCTCAGGGTCTGGGTACATCTGCCACAGGCTGCTGGCTCTGAAATCACTACAGAAACAGCTCTGGCCTCTACATTAGAATGTATCACCTAATAAACCCTCTCATCTAAAGCTCTTGGGGATTCTAACCTTGGAGACAAATCCCGGGAAACTCAGGCCCAGGGTGGCAGGAGAATGGAAGTGGGGGGGGAGCACCCACAGAACATGGGCGAGGTGTGGTCCTATCTGAGGAGGGGAAAGCACAGACATTTGGGTGCACTCCCTCTAGCTGCTCCTGTGTGACTTAGGGCAAGAGGCTTCACCTCTCAGAGCCTCAGTGTCCCCATCTGTACAATGGGGCTGCCTCTTGCTTTGAGTAAGAATGAAATGAGATAATGCAAGAGCCTCTAGAAGTGTGAGTCCCTCTCCCCTGGAAGAAGAAAGGATGTCATATAAACCCCAGTGGCCCTGGCAAGCTAATACATGACTCTCACTGACCAGAGGAAATCTAAAAGAAGGAAAGAGAAGGCAAGGACAGGACATGGTGGAGGAAGAAAGGGCTCGGCGAGGACACAGTTTATAAAAGACAGCAGTTACATGCAGGACTCCTCTACCCATAAGAGACACCTGGGCCCCTCGTCTTGGCCCTGCCATCCTGTCCTCCCCAGGCCCAGGCTCCTTCTCCTGCTCTTTCTTTTCAGCTTCCAGCAAAGCCTGGAAGGCACAGAAGCCCCAACAAGGGACTAAGCAACCGTTGCTGGAGCCCCAGGACCACAAATTGTAAAGCAGCCCTGATTTCTTCAGCAGCCGAGGCTGGGCCACGTTCTGAGGTCACATCCTTGCCTAGCCCTGTGTTTCCTGCTTCCACTTCCATCCTGATGCCCTGGAGCAGTCAGGGGGCCAAAGTGCTAGTGACCAGAACCAGAGCCTGGCCATGGCCTGCATGCTGTCACCCGCTGAGGGAGAGGCTGCCTGCACTCTGGTGGGAGCTCCTCTCCCTGCTTCCTGCCCTCCGCTCTCCTCTCCTTTGTCTGCTTCACACATGTACCCTGAACCTCACTCACATCCCTGCAAGATTCCCCATATGATCTGTATTATCCATGGGCTAGTTCTGCTTCTGAGTTGCATTAGTTCTCCATCACCTTATAAGGAAAGAGAACAATGTACGACCATTCTGGGCATTCAGCAATTGTTTTCATAAGTCAGTGCATAAATATTTTCTCACGAGATTAAGCAAAGGATTATTTCATTCACTGTTTGTTCATGCAGCCCCCATATCTTCTCCCTGGCTCTGTCCTGGGTCCTGGGGTAGAGACCTGCCCAGAACTCTGCAGGAAACTTGTGCTGTTGCTGCCCCGATAAAGAAGTTTGAGAAGTTTGGAGATGAGTTTTTAGCCTTGGAGACGTCACACTGGGAAGTGTGCTTTTGCTGCCCAGGCTGAAATGACATACTTTTCAGAGATGGTCTTTCTGTGCTTCTCGCAGACTCTTGGGCCCCCATCTCAGGATGCAGAAACAGGAGGCCGGTCGGGTGCACAGGGTGGGGCTGAGCTTCCCCGTGGTGTGTGGCTGTCTCCCCGTGACCACTGTCCTGGGCTGCAAGTCTGTCTCTGACTCCTCTGAATGGTTCTTGTTTCGGCCCCATGTCTTCCCCCAGATGGGTAAGGTCTGGGGTCCCTGACGTGCATCCAGAGCTGGTTACTGCTGCTGCTGGGGCCCCGAAGGCGCTGCACAGATGAGAGCCGGTTATCTATGGTGCCGGGACCTGGGCTCTAGGGACAGAGTATTACTTGGATGTACTATCCATGAAGACTAGAAATATGGGGATCTCTGAACCTGACATGCAATCACTGGCACCGCCTTGCCAAACAAAGCCTGGGCCTGTAAGTCCCCCAACCATCCTCTCTGCATTTCCCTAAATGTGCCTACTGACAAGGGTGACCGTGCAGACCTGTGCACAGCCTGGGAGTCACAGTCTGGATTCAGGCCCAGATCTGCATGGTTCCAGAAAGTCATCAAGATCCAAGATCCCCATGCCATCTCTGTGATGCTTCTGCCCTGCAGGAGGCAGAGCGAGGAAGACCATCAGATGGAAGAGTCTGAACCCACTTTTGAGTCTACCCATCAATTCCCAGCCAGACACTGTTTTCTCCTCACTCTGGGCAGCTGTTCTCACATGGGCCAGCTTGTCCCCTCAGAATCTCATTGCCATCAAAAAACCCATGTATAGGCTTGTGATCTAAGTCTAGTGTTTTATCCATTCTTTTTGAAAAGCTGCAGCTTTCCTGTGAAAAATAACACCCTTTTTCTTTCCAATCCTCTTTAAGGGAGTGATTCTACTTAAGGTTCCTTTTCCACTGAGGGTAACCTCACTGCAGTGATCAAGATCCAGGCATCAATGATCTTGGATCACTCATCTCTCTAAGTTTCTGGTCTGCAGAGCTGTCAAGAGCCCAAAGTTCATCTGGGAAGATGAGTGAGGCAGAGAGTAAAGAAGAAATTGACCCCTCCCTTCTCCCATGGCACTTCACCACCTGCTTCCTCCTTTGTATCTGCTCTCTGCCTTGGCCTTGTCTAAACGAGCTCTCAAAAGAGAATTGGGCAAACCCAGTCCTTCTTGGTTATAATCAATAAGAATTTTTGTACAACACTACAAAATTTTTTAAAGAGGTTAAGGCCTCAGCTTAAAAGACAGTGGCTCTGGTTATGGAATTTCAGGTCCAGAAACTTAATGAGAGAGAGAAAGAGTGCACATGTGTGTGTGTTGATTGGGCAGAGTGGGGGTGAAAGATGGACTTAAGGAGGAAGCTTTCTCCAGTTCTGAAAATCAAATTGTCTTCATTCATTAGAGTTTTACTGTACAGTTATGTGCCAAGCATTGTGTAACTGAAAGTGAAAGTCACTCAGTTGTGTTCAGCTCTTTGCCACCTCATGGACTTACAGTCCTTGGAATTCTCCAGGCAAGAATACTGGACTGGGTAGACTTTCCCTTCTCCAGATCTTCCCAACCCAGGGATGGAACCCAGGTCTCCCACATTGCAAGCAGATTCTTCACCAGCTGAGCCACCAGGAAAGCCCAAGAATACTGGAGTGGATAGCCTGTCCCTTTTCCAGCAGATCTATGTAAACACTGGGGATTTAGAAATAGAACCAGAATCTCTAGCTCTATTCTCCTTCTAATTAATTAGATCATGATAGCTCTTGGAACATTTAAGTTTTTCATTTACTTTTAATTAACTAATTTAATTGGAAAATAATTACTTTACAGTATTGTGGTGGTTTTGCCACACATAGACATGAATCAGCCACAGGTACGCATGTGTCCCCCTATCCTGAACCTTCCTCCCACCTCCATCCCCACCCCATCCCTCTAGGTTGTCCCAGAGCATTGACTCTGAGTGTCCTGCTTCATGCATCAAACTTGCACTGGTCATCTGTTTTACATATGGTAATATACATGTTTCAGTGCTATTCTCTCATTTAGCCTTACCCTCACCTTCTCCCACATAGTCCAAAAGTCTGTTCTTTACATACACGTCTCTTTTGCTGCCTTGCATATAGGATCGTCATTAACATCTTTCTAAATTCTGTATATATGCATTAATATACTGTATTGGCATTTCTCTTTCTGACTTACTTCATTCTGTATAATAGGCTCCAGTTTAATCCACCTAGTTAGAACTGACTCAAATGTGGGTTTTTTTGATAGTTGAGTAATAGTCCATTGTGCATACGTACCACAGCTTTCCTATCCATTCATCTGCCAATGGACGTCTAGGTTGCTTCCATGTCCTGGCTATTATACACAGTGCTGCGATGAACATTGGGGTACATGTGTCTCTTTCAATTCTGGTTTCCTTGGTGTGTATGCCCAGCAGTGGGGTTGCTGTATCATATGTCAGTACTATTTCAAGTTTTTTAAGGAATTTAAGGAATTTCCACACTGTTCTCTATATTGGCTGTACCAGTTTGAATGCTTTTACTTTCACTACTTTAGGAAGTGGGTCATAGCGGATCTTACTGTGATTTATGTCAGAGAGTGTTCTGCCTGTTTCCTCTAAGAGTTTTACAGTTTCTGGTCTTACATTTAGATCTTTAATCCATTTTGAGTTTATTTTTGTGTATGGTGTTAAAAAGTGTTCTAGTTTCATTCTTTTACACATGGTTGACCAGTTTTCCCAGCATCACTTGTTAAAGAGATTGTCTTTTCTCCATTGTATA
>SJYB01005997.1:0-19446 GCA_006408585.1 Antidorcas marsupialis
TGTGGAAACAGTGGCCAACTTTATTTTGGAGGGCTCCAAAATCACTGCAGATGATGACTGTAGCCATGAAATTAAAAGATACTGTTTCTTGGAAGAAAAGCTATGACCAACCTAGACAGCATATTAAAAAGCAAAGAAATTACTTTACCAACAAGCTATGGTTTTTCTAGTAATCAGGTATGCATGTGAGAGTTGGACAGTAAAGAAAATTGAGCTCTGAAGATTTGATGCTCTTGAACTGTAGTGTTGGTGAAGACCCTTGACAGTCCCTTGGACTGCAAGGAGAACCAACCAGTCAATCCTAAAGGAAATCGGTCCTGAAAATTCTTTGAAAGGACTGATGCTGAAGCTGAAACTTCAATACTTTGGGCACCTGACATGAAGAACTGACTCATTGGAAAAGAACCTGATGCTGAGAAAGATTAAAGGCAGGAGGAGATGGGGATGATAGAGGATAAGATGGTTGGATGGTATCACCTACACTATGGTCATGAGTTTGACCAAGCTCCAGGAGTTGGTAATGGACAGGGAGGTCTGGCATGCTGCAGTCCATGGGGTCACAAAAAGTCGGACAGGGCTGAGTGGCAGAAATGAAGTGAAATTCAGTACAGGGCTATAACTACAGACACAAATGACATTATTATAAAATTTAGTGAGGTTTCGTCCAAGGTAAGGAGCAGCGGCTGCACTTTACTGGAGCAGCTGTGAAGACATATTCCCAAGCCAAGGGAAGAGAAACCAAAGTAAGATGGTAAGTGTTGCAAGAGGGCATCAGAGGGCAGACACACTGAAACCATACTCACAGAAAACTAGTCAATCTAATCACACTAGGATCACAGCCTTGTCTAACTCAATGAAATCAAGCCATGCCTGAGGGACAACCCAAGATGAGTGGGTCACGGTGGAGAGTTTTGATAGAATGTGGTCCACTGGAGAAGGGAATGGCAAGCCACTTCAGTATTCTTGCCTTGAGAACCCCATGAACAGTATGGAAAGGTAAAATGGTAGGATACCAAAAGAGGAACTTCTCAGGTCAGTAGGTGCCCAATATGCTACTGGAGATCAGTGGAGAAATAACTCCAGAAAGAAAGAAGGGATGGAGACAAAGCAAAAATAATACTCAGCTGTGGATGTGACTTGCGATAGAAGCAAGATCTGATGCTGTGAAGAGCAATATTGCATAGGAACGTGAAATGTCAGGTCCATGAATCAAGGCAAATTGAAAGTGTTCAAACAAGAGATGGCAAGAGTGAAAGTCAACATTCTAGGAATCAGTGAACTAAAATGGACTGGAATGGGTGAATTTAACTGAGCTGACCATTATATCTACTACTGTGGGCAGGAATCCCTCAGAAGAAATGAAATCGCCATCATGGTCAACAAAAGAGTCTGAAATACAGTACTTGGCTACAATCTCAAAAACGACAGAATGATCTCTGTTCATCTCCAAGGCAAACCAGTCAGCATCACAGTAATCCAAGTCTGTGCCCCAACCAGTAATGCTGAAGAAGCTGAAGTTGAACGGTTTTATGGAGACCTACAAGACCTTTAGAACTAACATCCAAAAAAGATGCCCTTTTTATTATAGGGGACTGGAATACTAAAGAAGAAAGTCAAGAAACACCTGGAGTAACAGACACATTTGGCCTTGGAATGTGGAATGAAGCAAGGCAAAGACTAATCGAGCTTTCCCAAGAAAACGCACTGGTCATAGCAAACACCCTCTTCCAACAACACAAAAGAAGACTCTACACATGGACATCACCAGATCGTCAACATCGAAATCAGATTGTCTATATTCTTTGCAGCCAAAGATTGAGAAGCTGCATACAGTCAACAAAAACAAGTCCAGGAGCTGATTGTGGCTCGGATCATGAACTCCTTATTATCAAACTCAGACTCAAATGAAGAAAGTAGGGAAAACCACTAGACCATTCAAGTATGACCTAAATCAAATCCCTTATAATTATACATTGGAAGTGAGAAATAGATTTAAGGGACTAGATCTGATAGATAGAGTGCCTGAAGAGCTATGGATGGAGGTTCATGACATTGTACAGGAGACAGGGATCAAGACCATCCCCATGGAAAAGAAATGCAAAAAAGCAAAATGGCTGTCTGGAGAGGCCTTACAAATAGCTGTGAAAAGAAGAGAGGCGAAAAGCAAAGGAGAAAAGGAAAGATATAAGCATCTGAATGCACAGTTCCAAACAATAGCAAGAAGACATAAGAAAACCTTCTTCAGCAATCAATGGAAAGAAATAGAGGAAAAGAACAGAATAGGAAAGACTAGAGATCTCTTCAAGAAAATTAGAGATACCAAGGGAACATTTCATGCAAAGATGGGCTCAATAAAGGACAGAAATGGTCTGGACCTAACAGAAGCAGAAGATATTAAGAAGAAGTGGCAAGAATACACAGAAGAACTATGCAAAATAGATCTTCATCACCCAGATAATCATGATGATATGATCACTAATCTAGAGCCAGACATCTTGGAATGTGAAGTCAAATGGTCCTTAAAAAGCATCACTATGAACAAAGCTAGTGGAGGTGATGGAATTCAAGTTGACCTATTTCAAATCCTGAAAGATGATGCTGTGAAAGTGCTGCATTCAATATGCCAGCAACTTTGGAAAACTCAGCAGTGGCCACAGGACTGGAAAAGGTCAGTTTTCATTCCAATTCCAAAGAAAGGCGGTGCCAAAGAATGCTCAAACTACCGCACAATTGCACTCATCTCACATTACTAGTAAAGTAATGCTCACAGTTCTCCAAGCCAGGCTTCAGAAATACGTGAACCAAGAACTTCCAGATATTTAAGCTGGTTTTAGAAAAGGTAGAGGAACCAGAGATCAAATTGCCAACATCCGCTGAATCATGGAAAAAGCAAGAGAGTTCGAGAAAAAAAAAAATCTATTTCTGCTTTATTGACTATGCCAAAGCCTTTGACTGTGTGGATCACAAGAAACTGTGGAAAATTCTGAAAGAGATGGGAATACCAGACCACCTAACTTGCCTCTTGTGAAATCTGTATGCAGGTCAGGAAGCAACAGTTAGAACTGCACATGGAACAACAGACTGGTTCCAAATAGGAAAAGGAGTCTGTCAAGGCTGTATATTGTCACCCTGCTTATTTAACTTATATGCAGAGTACATCATGAGAAACGCTGGACTGGAAGAAATATCAATAACCTCAAATATGCAGATGACACCACCTTTATGGCAGAAAGTGAAGAGAAACTAAAAAGCCTCTTGATGAAAGTGAAAGAGGAAAGCAAAAATGTTGGCTTAAAGCTCAACATTCAGAAAACAAAGATCCTGGCATCCAGTCCCATCACTTCATTGGAAATAGATGGGGAAACAGTGGAAACAGTGTCAAACTTTCTTTTTTTGGGGCTCCAAAATCATTGCAGATGGTGACTGCAGTAATGAAATTAAAAGACGCTTATTCCTTTTAAGGAAAGTTATGACCAACCTAGATAGCATATTAAAAAGCAGAGACATTACTTTGCAGACTAAGGTCCATCTAGTCAAGGCTATGGTTTTTCCTATGATCATATATGGATGTGAGAGTTGGACTGTGAAGAAAGCTGAGCGCCGAAGAATTGATGCTTTTGAACTGTAACGTTGGAGAAGATTCTTGAGAGTCCTCTGGACTGCAAGGAGATCCAACCAATCCATTCTGAAGGAGATTAGCCCTGGGATTTCTTTGAAAGGAATGATGCTAAAGCTGAAACTCCAGTACTTTAGCCACCTCATGTGAAGAGTTGACTCATTGGAAAAGACTTTGATGCTGGGAAGGATTGGAGGAAGGAGGAGAAGAGGACGACTGAAGATGAGATGGCTGGATGGCATCACAGTCTCAGTGGACGTGAGTCTGAGTCAACTCAGGGAGATGGTGATGGACAGGGAGGCCTGGTGTGCTGTGATTCATGGGGTCGCAAAGAGTCGGACATGACTGAGTGACTAAACTGAACTGAGAATATGAGTTACCATCATAATTGAAGGGGATGGCAGGAAAAAAAAAAGTCATGTAGGACTTAATATTTGAGGGAGGCATTTTCTTTCTTTCTTTCTTTTTCTTTTCTTTTCTATTTTTTTTTTTTTGAGAAAACCTTTTTACCCTGAGTACAGTTTCGACGGTTAAGCTTCAGTCTGCATATGGTTGCTGTTGTTTAGTCACTAAGTCTTCTCTGACTCTTCTGTGACCTCATAGGCTGTAGCCATGCTTCTCTGTCCATGCAATTTCATAGTTAAGAATACTGGAAGTGGTTGTCATTTCCTTCTCCAAGGGATCTTTCTGACCCAGAGATCAAACCTGTGTCTCTTGCATTTGACAAGCTGGTTCTTTATCACTGAGCCTCAGAGAAGTATCTACCATTAACACACACTTCTATGGAAATCAAATTAATTAACAAAGAATCTCAGTGAATTTCATTTATAAATTTTTACAAAGAGTGCTGCAATATAAAATCAAAAGCTTAACCAATACAGAGTATAACTGCAATAACAAAATGAGAGACAAAGTGTAAGAATATGAAATACAGAACATTATATGAAGGGTAAATCTACTGAGAAAAAAATATAAAAGTTCAAATTTATTTCATTTAGCCTATTTCCTATTGGAAACATTTAATACAGCCTATTTCCTATTGGTGGATATTTAGATTATTTTCAATAGCTTGCCCCTGATGCTATTGCAGGGAAAGCATCAGGGAAAGATTGTAGGTCATAGGAGAAGGGGACGTCAGAGGATGATATGGTTGGATGGCATCACCAGCTCAGTGAACATGAGTTTGAGTAAGCTCCAGGAGTTGGTGATGGACAGGAAAGCCTGGTGTGCTGTGGTCCATGAGGATGCAAAGAGTAGTACACAGCTGAACTGATTATATACAACTGAACTGAACTGATTATAAGCTTTTATGCAATGAATACTTTGAAAGTGATAAACTTTCACAGGTTCAATTGCTAGAAGTAGAATTACTGGTTTAAATGATACTAGTATATTTAATGTTCAAGTTCCAGGTGAATTAAATATTCTATTCAAATATTAGCAAATTATCTTCCATAAAGAAGACTAATTTAAATTTCTACCAACAATGAATGAGTGTGAAAAAAAAATCAACCTTAAAATGATAAAAAATTAGACATATGTAACAGGGCCTGGCTCTAACATTAGCCTCTGACCCAATTTTCTGGTTGAGGCTTCATTGTCTGTAGAATTAGGGAATACCCATATTAAACTGACTTTTCCATTGGCTAAAACTAAAGGTCAAGAAACAGGGTAGAAAAGTTGTTAGCCTCAGTTTCATCCTTTCTTAAGAAAGAAATTTCCTACTAATCATTTTTCTAAAACCATTTTTTACATCTTTGTTCCTTAGACTGTAAATCAGGGGGTAATCCAAGTCTATGCCCAACCAGAAATGCTGAAGAAACTGAAGTTGAACGGTTCTATGAAGACCTACAAGATCTTTTAGAACTAACACCTAAGAAAGATGTCTTTTTCATTATAGGGAACTGGAATCCAAAAGTAGGAAGTCAAGAAACACCTGGAGTAACAGGCAAATTTGGCTTTGGAATGTGGAATGAAGCAGGGCAAAGACTAATAGAGTTTTGCCAAGAAAATGCACTGGTCATAGCAAACACCCTCTTCCAACAACACAAGAGAAGACTCTACACATGGACATCACCAGATGGTCAACAAAATTTACTTCATATATTCACTATATATAGCATGCTAATATAACTAATGCTTTGTTCTTCCTCTACAAAGGGAACAATATTTATGTTAATATATGATTCAACATATATGGCTTATGATTTAAACTATACTATGGGACCTTTCAGTTTATTTGTTTACTTATTTTCATTATTAACTAGTGTAATGCTGTGAACCCAGTGGGGAGATGGAGTCCTCTTTGGTGTTCTTTGAAGAATCAGGGGATGTGCTGACGTAAGTAAGGCAGACTGAAAAGGAATTAAAGCAGAATGAAGAGCTTTACAACAAATAATTCCTGTCTCTGATTCTCATTTCTGTATAGGGCAAAAGAAAACAGAGGCAAATACATTTCACCTAAAGTGAACATGATAGGATAAAATCAAAGAAAATATATTTTTGATCAATTTACAAAGGTTCAATTTTATATTAATTGTTCTGGCTACAATCATTCATTTGTTTTTCAATAAGTATTTTCAAATTGAATTCTCAGGTCAAACACTGTAAGTGGTACAGTAGAAAAAATGGTGAAGAGGATAGTAAGTGCCATGCTTTTATGGAATATTTAGACATGGAGGGAGATTTCTTATTTAGTTTTATTTATTTATTTACTACTAACTTCTATGTGTTATGATGGAATATTTACAGGATGATGCAAGTACATAAAAAGGGTATGAACAAAACTTATTTGATACAGTAACACTCTTTCCTGACTGAGCAAGTCTATTAAGCCTATTGTTTGTTTGTTTGTTTGTTTTAAATGGAGCCTTTAGGGAAGTAAGTTTAATTGACATGGATAGAGCAGTTGCTCTTCTCATGATACCTCACTAGGTCCTCTCAAGGACAGAGAAAAGAAATGTAAAAAAGACCTTTTGTGCAAAACAGCAGAGTGACCTTATTGCTACTTTTTCTTAGTTTGGAGAGAAGATTAAGATCATTAAGGCCTGCTCCCTACACTCAATTTAGGCACAATTGAAAATAATGGGAAACATTCAGGAGGTTGTACTGGTGGGTTATACAAACTTATGTCAAAGTACTAGAGCTTCAGCTCTCAGAATCTTTAGAGATTTAAAGAACAAGTTCAAGAAACAGGGTAGAAAAGCTGTCAGCCTCAGTTTCATCGTTTCTTAAGAAAGAAATTTCCTGCTAATGATTTTCCTGAAGGCACTTTTTACATCTTTGTTCCTAAGGCTGTAAATTAAGGGATTTAACATAGGTGTAATCAATGTATAGAACAGAGAGGTCACTTTATCAATAGCCATTGAATGGCCAGTGCCAGGGTGCAAATAAATGAAGATCAGGGTACCATGGTAGATAGAGACCATGGTCAGATGGGACCAAAAGTGGATAATCCTTTTCTTCTTCCTTGGCAGAAGTTGTTTTAAGAATAGCTGCTATGATGAAAATATAGGGGAGGAGAACTGTTAGAAAGCAGAGGGCTTCCACTAAACTAGTGAAGACCACCAGTACAATGTCATGGATGTAAGTGTCAGTGCAGGACAGAGAGAAAAGAGGGTGAGGTGTCACAAAAGAAATGGTTAATTTCACTGGAGCAGAAAGACAGGTGAAATATATTCATGGTGTGGATGATTGAGCTCATGGCACCTCCCAGAAACACTCCAATTGCAAGCTGGAAGCAAATCCTCTTGGACATAATAACGGTATAAAGCAGGGGTTTGCAGATGGCTATGTGCTGGTCATAAGCCATAACAGTCAAGAGAAAAGTCTCTGTGTCCACCAAATAGCAGAAGAAATATAACTGTGCAGCACAGTAGTTGTAAGAAATGGTCTTTTTATCAGAAAATAAGTCCACAAGTAACTTGGGGGCAATGACTGAAGAGCAGCACGCATCCACGAAAGACAAGATGCAGAGAAAAAAGTAAATAGGGGTGTGCAAAGGGGTACAGGCTGTGAATAATAAAATCATCCCAAGGTTTCCCATCAGGGTAACAGAATAGATAACAGAAAAACAGCAAAAAGAACACTTTGCATCTGGGTGATCATTGAATCCCAAGAGAAAGAACTGGGTCTTCACAGTGCTGTTCTCCACTTCCATTCTCTGCAGGGTTTTTGGAAGTTGGAATTTTGACCCGGTACTGATGTTTATAATAACCTGAAGAGTCAGAAAAAAATAAATACGAAAACAGATAAAGTAATTAGAACATTAATTCTAAATCCACTTGGGCATCCTGGTAACCCCTAGGCATATGAACAGTAAGCACAGAAAAGGTACGTATTTCCAGTTGAACTGATAACTTACTGCTTCTATTCCTTAAAGCTGTCATTTTCCTCATTAAATGACACGGCATCAAACTAGTGGGTGAACTCTGACCTCTGAACCTCTTACTTTCATTTACGCTTTCATCTTTCACCAATGTGAATGATTATGGTTAATCACATTGCATATAGCAAACTCTGAGTAATTCACTTCTGTTCCACTTTGCAGTATTGTTTTACTTGCACAACAAATTAAAGTATTTCTATTTCAGTCGAAACCTTGCCTAGTTAGAGGAGTCAAAGTACTTTATCTTTCATACATTGAGAAGCAATTTTGTCTCTGAGGAACAAAGTAACTTCTAAGAGTTGCTTGTAAAATAGAAAGAGAAAATATTCAGAATTAGTTACTGAATCAGTAACAGAATTAGCAACTGAAAGCTTGTTTCATCATCATTAGTATGAAAATGACAGTGACTGTCTCATCAAATTATATGTTAAATGAGTTTTATTCTACAGTTAAATATCTTTAACATCTCATTGATTCACTCTTCTAAAGTTGGCAACATATTAATTGTAGTTAATACATCCATTATTTTTTTTATTTTTTAGATTATAAGCCAAATTATGGAATCTAACTAGAGAAATTTTCATGCTTGGATAATTACTGAATTAATCCATGCAATATACTGATAGTATTCAGGAATATTTCAGAGTTTAATGATAAATTGTAACAGATATTTAAAAAGGGTCATCTACCCACTTCTTTTAATGATGTCTGCATTCTCTTGTCATTGCACTAGTCTACAGCTCTGTAAATTGTAAATGACCCAGAGAAACACACATGATACTTGTTTATAGACAGGTACATTTTTTTAAATTGTATTTTTACTTTATTTTACTTTACAATACTGCATTGGTCTTGTCATACACTGACATGAATCCATCACGGGTGTACACAAGCTCCCAATCTTCCCAGCATACAGACAACTGATTTGCTCTGTAGTGGAAAGGCAGTTTTGTATCTATTATCAGTTTATTTGTGAATTCCTGATTTATAATATTGTGATTCTTTGAACTATCATTTGTAACACTTATAGCATCTTAATGAACGAAATAAGTAAAATCTTTTACATGTGCACATTTTATATAAAAGTACAAAGTTCGTATGTATATATATAGTGAAAGTGAAAGTAGCTCAGTCATATCTGACTCTTTGTGACCCCATGGACTATACAATCCATAGAATTATCCAGGCCAGAATACTGCAGTGGGTAGCCTTTCTCTTCTCCAGGGGATCTTCCCAACCCAGCGACTGAACCCATATCTCCTGCATTATAGGCAGATTCTTTATCAGCTTTATCACCAGGGAAGCCCATATATATATATACATATATATAAACATACATACATATACATTGTATGTCATATATAATGTGTATATATATGTGTATGTATATATAATATATATATAATTCTTCCTTAACAACCTACATCACACACAGCTCCTACAAATTCAGCATTTGCATAATGTCAGATTTGAATATATTTTCATTTTATATACTCTATCTCAGATTATGATCTAATCACATTACCACAACCTTATCCTCCTGTTTTTTTCTCAATTTGTTCCAGATTTTTAATAAAACTGAATGTCTTTTAAAACTTTTCATACATTTAGAATTAATGGGCATAATGCAACTATTTACCAAGCTATTCTTTGGGTATAGAAAATTAACTATGGGTAGAATAAAGATTGTGGATTCTGGATTACTTAATGTCTATTTTTCTACATTTGTTCTGTTAGCCAAATTAACAGCTTCCCAGGTCACTGGAGTAGTAAAGAATCTTTCTGCCAATGCAAGAGATGAAAGAGATAAATTAGAGTGAATGTGAAAATCTGGCATGGATACATTGTCATCTTATAATGTTCAAAGTGCTTTCTCATCTAACTTAGTTCTCAAAGCTCTTTAAAATATGTTGACCAACTCTACTGAAAAGGAACTGATGATTTCAACGTAGTTAACAATCCAGGATTGCATAACTTTGCAATCAAACAGTCAGGGCCAGAGTTTGGACATTCTGGATCACTGGGCACTCTTCAATAAATACTATCTCCCCAGAAATGTAAATATTAGAGATAGTGGTACTTAAAAGATTACCATAACAGAGACAACTATTCCCCAAAACTCAGTGTGCTGAATTGAATATAGGGATATTAGCTTAAAGCTAGCATAAATCTTGATTTAGAGTTTGTGTCCCACCAGGTTTACATCTTTTGACACAGTATCAGAGAAGATGTGCTGTGATGGTTGAAAGCATGGATGATAAATCCAATGTGTCTGACTCTTCCACTTCATATTTGTATGACTTCAGCAAAATTTCAACAACTATATGATTTCATTTTCTGATATGCAAATTACATATTATAGTGACACTTGTCTACAGGGTAATGATGAGGATTAAATGAACTAATATGTGTATTTTCAGCAGTATTTTTCACAAAGCGAATATTCAATGTGTGATGTGTATGTGCTTAGTGTGTCCAGCTCTTTGCAACTCCATAGATGGTAGCCCAAGAAGCTCTTCTGTCCATGGAATTTTCCAGGCAATAATTGCCTCCTCCAGAGGATCTTCCAAACCCATGGATCAAACTCAAGTTTCTTCTGCCCCCTGCATTGATGGGTGGATGCTTTACCACTGCATCACCTTGAAAGCTAATATTATTAAGCTATTGAGACAAGTTTGAACTTTTCAAGAAATTAATACTTATTATTTTATTATCAACCAGGATTCCTATTTCCTCTAAGCAAAGGGTTAAACAAAGAAGGAAAGCATCACTGATCTACTAGTTAATTCACTGGAATTATCCTTTTATGAAATACAGATGGCTTCCTCCTTAGAAAATATTAACTCTTCTTGAATGATAGCCCATCTGTTTTGTTCTACAAACATAGAGACAAGACTGTCTATTGACTAAGGAGTGGAGAAATTGCCACTCTCTGAAGGCAAGAAAACTGGGCTATTCTTTCTTTTGTAATCATGAAAAATGACTATTCAAAGGTGAAAGTGAAAGTGAAGTCATGTCTGACTCTTTGAGACTCAATGAACTGTAGCCTACCAGGCTCCTCTGTCCATAGGATTCTCCAGGCAAGAGTACTGGAGTGGATTGCCATTTCCTTCTCCAGGGAATCTTCCCAAACCAAGGATAGAACTGGGATCTCCTGCATTGTAGGCAGAGACATCAAATAAAGAGAGTCATCTTTAGGGACAAAGTTTAAATAAGCTTGAGGCGTTGACCATGAGAAAAAACCACTTCTTTGCTGAGGTTGTTTTTCTACCAAACCTCCTATTTCTATTCACAGATGTACAGTACCTGAAGGGAACAATTTATATAGAGAATATTAAGTGTAATAATATTTCAAATTTATTACACACTTCAAGTCTGAAAGAAAATTTTAAGATTCAAAAAAGAAATATAAAAGCTAAGTAGAACAAGTGGAAAGGGAAAAGAATATAGGAAGCAAAAAAATAGACTCCATTATGAGCCAACTACTATCTTGTTGTGTACTTGTCAGGTGAACGTGGAAACATGATTTTTGGAAGAGTTTAGCAAAATCATCTATTCCTGCAGAAATTTCTCTTTATTGATATGAACCACTACTTAATTTTTTCCCTACTCCCTTAAAAACATTCTTCTAACCCCACCCCAGTACTGTTACTTGGGTGTTGATAACTGATGGCATCAATGAAATTCTGTAAGCAAAGATGGATAATGTACTAAACAAAATGAGTCAGCCTTAATGGATATGTACATGCTTTAAAAAGAAATGATAGGTGATTAGAACAGTGTTAATATTTAGATTCTTAATCAGAGTCCAATATAGTGAGAATTGTTTTAATAGCATATGTCAAATGTCTGGGCTTTTTTGTTGTTATTGTTTTTGTTAGACGTATCTTGATCATTTAAAACTTGTGTTACTCTTGGAATATTTATTCTCAAACTATCAGTTTCTACATACAGAATAAGTGACTATGAACTTAAAAAAACATAAAATCCCATCAAGTTCTAATACCCTGAGATTAAGGTAAGAATACTTACCAGATCACTATCTTTTTCATTTATCTTCTCTCTATACTGTGTCAACAGTGGTTCATTTTTCACAGGAAAAGTCAATTTTGATACTTAAAGAGAAAAATTGACCTACTGCAATTTTTTTTAATATAATCTGATTTGAATGGCCTTCTGTGTTCATAGAAGAAATTTGTGTTTCCCTCAAGAAGATTGCTATTCCCTAGGATTTCTCTGAGGCTTTTGAGACTAGTTTTCTGATTTCACATCAGATCCCAGGAACACACACTGATACCCTACTCCCGGTGGGAATATTCAGCTGCATAATCACAGTTCTTCTGTGAAATTGTAAAAACACAAACTTAAGTAATGTAATATGTTTTTCTACATGTTAAGAATGTCTCAGGGAAACATATTATTATATTGTGGCTCACAAAAATGGTATGTTATTATATGTAAAATTGTATTATATATTTGCTATCTAATTTTATTTAACCCGCTCAAAGCAATTTATCAAAAAATTAACAGGCTATACTAGGATGGTGGAATAAACTGGTATAGCCTTAAATTGGTGCAGTGATGCTCAGGCCAAAGCTGTGACATCATCTTTGAGGAGGAAGAACAGGAAGAGAAGGACTCCGAGTTCAGGAACTTCTGATGATTCAGTGATAATGGTCTTTCCCAGGGTAGAGTGCCTTCTACCGTATGTCAGGTCTGGGAAACCAAATGACAAATTTTGTGTTTCTTCTGAAAAAAAAAAAAATGGAGAAAACATGTTTATATTAACTTCAGAAAATCAGAGGCATCAAACACTGTCTTTTTTTTTTCTTGGCTTTATTTTTTAATTTTTATTGAACACTCTTAAAAGGCAATCATCAGCTTCAGTTTCATTCATCTCATTAGAACTGATTCAAATTTATTCTTTTTAAGGGCTGAGTAATACTCCATTGTGTATATGTACCACCGCTTTCTTATTCATTCATCTGCTGATGGACATCTAGGTTGTTTCCATGTCCTGGCTATTATAAACAATGCTACAGTGAACATTGGGGTACATGTGTCTCTTTCAATTCTGGTTTCCTCAGTGTGTGTGCCCAGCAGTGGGATTGGTGGGTCATAAGGCAGTTCTATTTGCAATTTTTAAGGAATCTCCACACTGTTTTCCATTATGGTTGTACTAGTTTGCATTCCCACCGACAGTGTAAGAGAGTTCCCTTTTCTCCACATCCTCTCCAGCATTTATTGTTTGTAGATTTTTGGACTGCAGCCATTCTGATTGGTGAGAAATGGTACTTCATTGTGGTCTTGATTTGCATTTCTCTGATAATGAGTGATGTTGAGCATCTTTTCATGTGTTTGATAGCCATCCGTATGTCTTCTTTGGAGAAATGTCTATTTAGTTCTTTGGCTCATTTTTTGATTGGATCATTTATTTTTCTGGAATTGAGCTGCATAAGTTGCTTGTATATTTTTGAGATTAGTNCTCATTAGAACTGATTCAAATTTATTCTTTTTAAGGGCTGAGTAATACTCCATTGTGTATATGTACCACCGCTTTCTTATTCATTCATCTGCTGATGGACATCTAGGTTGTTTCCATGTCCTGGCTATTATAAACAATGCTACAGTGAACATTGGGGTACATGTGTCTCTTTCAATTCTGGTTTCCTCAGTGTGTGTGCCCAGCAGTGGGATTGGTGGGTCATAAGGCAGTTCTATTTGCAATTTTTAAGGAATCTCCACACTGTTTTCCATTATGGTTGTACTAGTTTGCATTCCCACCGACAGTGTAAGAGAGTTCCCTTTTCTCCACATCCTCTCCAGCATTTATTGTTTGTAGATTTTTGGACTGCAGCCATTCTGATTGGTGAGAAATGGTACTTCATTGTGGTCTTGATTTGCATTTCTCTGATAATGAGTGATGTTGAGCATCTTTTCATGTGTTTGATAGCCATCCGTATGTCTTCTTTGGAGAAATGTCTATTTAGTTCTTTGGCTCATTTTTTGATTGGATCATTTATTTTTCTGGAATTGAGCTGCATAAGTTGCTTGTATATTTTTGAGATTAGATGGTCAGTTGCTTCATTTGCTATTGTTTTCTCCCATTCTGAAGGTTGTCTTTTCACCTTACTTACAGTTTCCTTTGTTGTATAGAAGCTTTTAAGTTTAACTAGATGGCATTTGTTTATTTTTGCTTTTATTTCCAGTATTCTGGGAGGTGGATCATAGAGGATTCTGCTGTGATTTATGTCGAAGAGTGTTTTCCCTCTGTTCTCCTCTAGGAGTTTTCTATTTTCTGGTCTTACATTTAGATCTTTAATCCATTTTGAGTTTATTTTTGTGTGTGGTGTTAGAAAGTGATTTAGTTTCATTTTTCTACAAGTGGTTGACCAGTTTTCCCAGCACCACTTGTTAAAGAGATTGTCTTTACTCCATTGTATATTCTTGCCTCCTTTGTCGAAGATAAGGTGTCCATAGGTGTGTGGATTTATCTCTGGGCTTTCTATTTTGTTCCATTGATCTATATTTCTGTCTTTGCCCCAGTACCATACTGTCTTAATGACTGTGGCTTTGTAGTAGAGCCTGAAGTCAGGCAAGTTGATTCCTCCAGTTCCGTTCTTTCTCAAGATTACTTTTTCTATTCAAGGTTTTTTGTATTTCCATACAAATCTTGAAATTATTTGTTCCAGTTCTGTGAAAAATACTGCTGGTAGCTTGATAGGGATTGCATTGAATCTGTAGATTGCTTTGGGTAATATACTCATTTTCACTATATTGACTCTTCCAATCCATGAGCATGGTATATTTCTCCATCTATTAGTGTCCTCTTTGATTTCTTTCATCGGTGTTTTATAGTTTTCAATATACAGGTCTTTAGTTTCTTTAGGTAAGTATATTCCTAAGTATTTTATTCTTTTCATTGCAATTGTGAATGGAATTGTTTCCTTAACTTCTTAAGAATAAATTTGAATCAGTTCTAATGAGATGGATGAAACTGGAACTGATTATACAGAGTGAAGTAAGCCAGAAAGAAAAACACTGATACAGTATACTGACACATATATATGGAATTTAGAAAAATAGTAATGATGACCCTCTATGTGAGACAACAAAAGAGACACAGAGGTATAGAACAGACTTTTGGCCTCTGAGGGAGAGGGAGAGGGTGGGATGATTTGGGAGAATGGCATTGAAACATGTATACTATCATGTAAGAAACGAAGCGCCAGTCTATGTTCAATACAAGATACAGGATGCATGGGGCTGGTGCACGGGATGATCCAGAGAGATGATATGGGGTGGAAGGTGGGAGGGGGCTTCGGCATTGGGAGATCATGTACACCTGTGGTTGATTCATGTCAATGTATGGCAAAACCAATACCGTATCGTAACATAGAATAAAGTAAAAATAAAATTTAAAAAAGGCAATCATCAAATAATTCAAAAATTTCAATGTCCTAGTGGATCCCACTGACTAAAAGATTAAAATTCAAATATGAGCAGAAATCAATGTAATTCCAAACTTTAATTTATCAAAATTAATTGAGCTGATGAATTCAATTAGATAATTTGTTGGACTTTGAAACATAATCGGTGATCTAATTCAGAACCTGCTGGAGATCTGCTCTTTGGGAAATGTCGTTAAGTCTGCCAAAGTAGGGTGACGGTTTTTATGATCTTATATAATCCAAGCTAATTGTTTCATTCAGTTATCAGTCACATAAATTTGCAGTAGGTGAAGATTTGCACAGTTCCCTTGTTGGGGAGTATGACTCATCTCTTTGAAATTAGTGGCTAATAAGAACAGTTACATTTGGAATTGTGCGGAATATACAAAAGAGTATTGCAATATATCTGAAGATAATCATCATTTTTACCTATCAAATTAACAAAAGGATTTAATTAATTACAATAGTAATGGTCAATGTCAGTACAGACTGAGAAAGACGTAACTCTGGCATACATTTTTCTGGAAAGCCACTGGTAACATATTTCCCAAGTCTTAGCCTTGAAAACCAAATAAGCTATATGATTTTTTTAATGAGTTTTTTTTCTTGACAGTGAAAGTGGGTCTCTCCGTCATGTCCAACTCTTTGTGATCCCATGGGCTGTAGCCTTCCAGGCTCCTATGTACATGGAATTCTCCAGGCAAGGATATAGGAATGGGTAGACATTCCTTTCTCCAGGAGATCTTCCCAACCCAGGGATCTAACTCAGGTCTGCCACATTGCAGGTGGACTTATTCTTTGTTAGTTATTAAAAGAAATAATTTAATTACATTTTGATAAAATTGAGAAAAAACTATCTCCAAAGCTACAATGTAATATTGTTTATAATTCTAACTATGGGGAAAGTTAACAGTAAAAAAGTATAACAACAAAAAAAGAAACTATGGGGCCTTAAAAACAAACAAACAAACAAACAAAAACTATGGGACATCATCCCCTGGAGAAGGAAATGGAAACCCACTCCGGTATTCTTGCCTGGAGAATCCCATGGATGGAGGAGCTTGGTGGGCTACAGTCCACAGGTTGCAAAGAGTTGGACACGACTGAGTGACTTCACTTCATGGGCCATCGTATCTTGGGTAGAAAATTATCAGTATTTAAAAGTATGAATTTGTATTTTAAAAAATATGGTTAATTAAAAAATAAAGATATCAAATTGCACATGTAGTGTATATATGCAGATGTAAGTGAAGATATATATGTAGGGGTATGAATTCACAGAGATATCACATGCTATCACTCTCATTTGGCTACAACCTTACAAAGATAACTCCTTTATCCATATTAAGAAAGGCAAGTAAAAACTTCCCCAATGTTTCTCAAGTACTACAGTGCAGTTTCTATATGAGTAGGATCCACCATTCGGACATTTTCCTAAAGGGGGGGGGAAGAAAACCGAGCAATTTTATTCTCTGCCCTCCTTCTTAGCAATAGGAGACTTATACAGGCTTTCATATATACAGTAATGAGATTGAGTCAAGTACTTGAAATTTTAGTATCCAGTATACATGGGATAGTCTCCATGCATGCATGCCAACTCACTCAGTCGTGTTCAACTCTTTAAGATCTCATGGACTGTGGCCCATCAGGCTCCTCTGTCCATGGGATTCTCCAGGCAAGAATACTGGAGAGGGTTGTCATGCTCTCCTCCAGGGGATCCCAGACTCTGAGACTGAATCCAAGTCTTTTATTTCTCTTGCACTGAAAGGTGGGTTCTTTACCACTAGTGCCACCTGGGAAGTGCATATTCTCCATACCTTGAACTAATTTCCTTAAAATTGATAATTCTCCAATTCTTTAAATTGAAAACATACTCTTTTTTTATTGCTTGACCAAACAATAAATCAAAGCAAAACAAAACAAAAACAAATTGTAGCAACAGTAGGAACAAATATTGAGTGATTTGCCTACTTCAAAGTTAAAACAGAAAAATCAACTTGGACAATTTCCTTCCTTAAGTTTTAGACTAATAATAAGAAGCTCAGTTCAGTTCAGTCACTCAGTCGTATCCAACTCTTTGCAACCCCATGAATCGCAGCATGCCAGGCTTCCCTGTTCATCATCATCTCTCAGAGTTCACTCAGACTCACATCCATCGAGTCCGTGATGCCATCCAGCCATCTCATCCTCAATCGTCCCCTTGTCCTCCTGCCCACAATCGCTCTCAGCATCAGAGTCTTTTCCAATGAGTCAACCCTTCGCATGAGGTGGTCAAAATACTGGAGTTTCAGCTTTACCATCATTCCTTTCAAAGAAATCCCAGGGCTGATCTCCTTCAGAATGGACTGGTTGGATCTCCTTGCAGTCCAAGGGACTCTCAAGAGTCTTCTCCAACACCACAGTTCAAAGGCATAAATTTTTTGGCGCTCAGCCTTCTTCGAAGTCCAACTCTCACATCCATACATGACCACAGGAAAAACCATAGCCTTGAATAGACGAACCTTAGTCAGCAAAGTAATGTCTCTGCTTTTGAATATACTTTCTAGGTTGGTCATAACTTTTTTCCCAAGGAGTAAGCGTCTTCGAATTTTATGGCTGCAGTCACAATCTGCAGTGATTTTGGAACCCCCCAAAAAATAAAGTCTAACACTCTTTCCACTGTTTCCCCCATCTATTTCCCATGAAATGATGGGACCGGATGCCATGATCTTCGTTTTCTGAATGTTGAGCTTTAAGCCAACATTTTCACTCTCCTCTTTCACTTTCATCAAGAGGCTTTTTAGCTCCTCTTCACTTTCTGCCATAAGAGTGTTGTCATCTGCATATCTGAGGTTATTGATATTTCTCCCAGCAATCTTGATTCCAAATTGTGTTTCTTCTAGTCCAGAGTTTCTCATGATGTACTCTGCATATAAGTTAAATAAGCAAGGTGACAACATACAGCTTTGATGTACTCCTTTCCCAATTTGGAACCAGTCTGTTGTTTCATGTCCAGTCCTAACTATTGCATCCTGACCTGCATACAGATTTCTCGCGAGGCAGATTAGGTGCTCTGGTATTCCCATCTCTTTCAGAATTTTCCACAGTTTAATTTGATCCACACGTTCAAAGGCTTTGGCATAGTCAATAAAGCAGAAATAGATGCTAATCCATGATAAACCCATAGCTTCATCATTTTATGCTCTCTTTATTCTTAGTAATATTTCTTGTTCTAAAGTATATTTTCTACTTTGTTTTATATCAATATATTCACGCATTAGATGCTTTCTGCCATTTTATATTTAACTCAATACATTATCATAATTGAGGTTTCCTTAGAAAGCAGTTTAAGTCACTAATTTCAGAGGCACTTGAGTTTAAAAAAATGAATAACATCAATGTAAATTATACTCTATAGCATCTATGCTGCTACTGCTGCTGTGACAGCAGCTATAGGAGTTACCAAAACTGAACTGAATTCTAAAGGTAAATAATAGAAGAGTATGAAATTTTACAACAGTATTTATTGAAGAGCATCAATGCCTGTAGTGTTGCCATATTAAATAATCCTCTTGATTATTCCACACACTAATTTTAAAATCATGATCAGAAGACTTAAATAATATGTATATCCATTTTTCCAGAATAAGAATAAAGGAATTGTGTCTCTGAATTAATAAAAAAAAATTAGTCATCCTTTGTCAAGATAGAGAAGAGACATGAAATTTTATGCCCTGGAAATGGATTATTTATTACTGATTTGAGTCAAGGTTAATATAACATTTCTGCTACTTTCCACTGATATTCTAGTTAATGTAAATATCAAGTAAGCAATGATTTATAGAAGAATATATTTTATTTATAAATATAAAAAATAATGTTGGTTATCACTACATATCAAAATGTTAACCAGAAAAAAGTGATTTACATAACTCATCCTTGTAAGTTTGAAATCCTATAAGCATTTGAAATTACCTCATTGAACTGTTTTCAAGTTTTTACTTCATCCTCAT
>SJYB01005997.1:26406-54000 GCA_006408585.1 Antidorcas marsupialis
CTGGCATGAGCAAATGCACATACAATTGAGTTAATTTACTTTTTGTAGTTTGAATATTGAATATGGTCAACATTGATGGCAAAACATTTACAAGGAACTCTGCAACTTATTCCCATTAATTGTAACATTTAATTCTGTGTGTGGTTTATAAATGTCATCTCCTCACCCTCTCTGAGGATTATTATATCCAGCTAGAGGAATAATATAGTTCTTTTCATGTATTAATATGACAGTTGCTGATAGAAAATAGTATATATTATAACCTTATATAACACCACTGGGTGTAGCAGAGAAAACTTTGTATTATGAATGTTAAATAATATTACTCAAGTCTCCTGCATTACAGGCAGATTATTTGCCATCTGAGCCACCAGGGAAGCCAATTGCTAAATAATATATCCTTCATTCTTTAGTAAAGGAAAGAAGATGGAACAGGGAGTGTTGGATATTACCCAGGGTCTGATAGAAGTATCAACACTAAGATAATAATTTAATAAATGTTACTGGATATGTTACATACCAACAGGGAAGAAAATCATCCTCAGTAAATGATTGTTGTGAACATTTCTATATAGTTTGGGGATGAGAGCTGCACAACTTGTTTATATGTACTGTTTCACTTAACAAAGTATAAAACAACAATAACAACAACAACAAAAAAAACATAAGCTTAATACTTACCAAAATTTGAGGTCAAATATCATCCAAATTTGAGATAAAATATAGAATGGATATGGATTTATTTTCATTGCATTTATTCTTTAAATCACTAAAAGTAAATGTAACTACATAAAAATCTAGACCTCATATTAAAAAACAAAACAAAAACCAACTAAAAAATAAACTACATATCCAAAAGCATGCCTGATACATAAAATTAAATGTTACCAAATTATGGTATTTTGTAAATATTCTTTATAGAGGTGGGCGATTTTAAGGTGTAAAATGTCTTATAAATTACTTTGAAAAACTTGAACACCCAATGGAAATATAAGCAAAGTGAACAGAAAAGAAAATGAATCATTAAACATTAAAATACTTTCATATTTTAAATTTCTTTTGCCGTTTTTCTCCTTTGCTTCTAATTTTTAGGTTCACATAAGAAATAACCTATAAGTCCATGTGAAAATGTTTTATGAGGTCTTATTTTATCTAAAATATAGACTTCCCTGGATGGCTCAGATGGTAAAAGTGCCTGCCTACAAAGTGGAAGATTGGGGTTTGATCCCTGCGTCAGGAAGGTCCCCTGGAGAACAAAATGGCAATCAACTCCAGTATTCTGGCATTGAAAATCCCATGAGTTAAGGAGCCTGGTAGGCTACAGTCCACAGGGTTGCAAAGAGTCAGATATGACTGAGAGACTTATTTTCACTTTCATATTATTAGCGAGAAATGTTTTATATACATTTTTTTTTGCTGATCTGTATACTTTGATCAAACCATTTTATTTGACACAAGGTATAAATACAGAAATAAAGTTGAATGTTTTATCTATTTCTATGGTCCAGTGATTTACATATTTCTTTTGCCCCCTTCCACAATTCTGAATCACTCTTTCCATTCTATCTGATTAAAAAAGTCACCAGATTCTAAGAATATTTATTTTTGATGGCTAAAATTCCTTTTAGAACAAGTTACCCAGGAAAACTTCATTTAGTTACTAAGTTTAAAATTAACCAAGAAGACTCTGAGCTTCCACTGAAGGGAGTACAGTTTCCAACCCTGGTCCAGCAGATCCTGTATACATTGTTGCTGCTGCTGCTGCTAAGTCAAATCAGTCATGTTCGACTCTGTGTGACACCGTA
This sequence comes from Antidorcas marsupialis, assembly GCA_006408585.1. Taxonomy (NCBI): domain Eukaryota; kingdom Metazoa; phylum Chordata; class Mammalia; order Artiodactyla; family Bovidae; genus Antidorcas; species Antidorcas marsupialis. The sequence continues at coordinate 28,212 of SJYB01005997.1, forward strand.
GACAGCAGCCCACCAGGCTCCCATCCTTGGGATTATCTAGGCAAGAACACTGGAGTGCGTTGCCATTTCCTTCTCCAATGCATGAAAGTGAAAGTGAAAGTGAAGTTGTGTCCAGCTCTTTGCGGTCCCATGGACTGAAGACTGCCAGGCTCCTCTGTCCATGGGATTTCCCAGGCAAGAGTAGAAAAGCAATAACAACAACAAGAATGACAAAGAAAAACAACTAAAGAAAATAAAACAATTCTTACTTTAGAAATTATAAGGAAATTATGACATTTATTGTACAATATGGAACCATGGAATTTTATTTAGATCTTAAAAGATGACCACCACACTCTGTTATTTTTGGTTCACAAATATTACAAAGAATAAAGTGCAATGTATCTATAATTAAAATAATAAAATGAAGATAAAAGGCTTGAGGAGTACTTGAATATTCAGTTATAGAGAGATTTATACAGTAAGTGGAGCTTCCCAGCTGGCACAACGGTAAAGAATCTGACCGCCAATGCAAGAGATGTGAGTTTGGTCCTGGGTCAGGAACATCCTCTGGAAGAGGAAATGGCAACCCACTGCAGTATTGTTACCTGAAAAGGTCCTTGGACGGAGGAGCCTGGAAGGCTGCAGTCCATGGGGTCACTGAGGGTCGGACACTGAACGAATTCACTTCCACTTTTCACTTTCATGCATTGGAGAGGAAATGGCAACCCACTCCAGTGTTCTTGCCTGGAGAATTCCAGGGAAAACGGAGCCTGGTGGGCTGCCATCTATGGGGTTGCACAGAGTCGGACATGACTGAAGTGACTTTGCAGCAGCAGCAGAGAACACACACACACACACACACACACTAAGCAAAATTAAAACAGATTAGAAAAAGAAACTCGGCATTGTGTACTGCAATCCCTAAAAAGTCATGTTGTAGCATTTTGTCATATTTTCCTGTCCATTCTTTAATTCTTTTGGCCATGATATTGCTGCTGACACTTGCAACCTGAATCCCCAGGTACACTTGTTAACTGGCTTATCTTTCAGTTTAGTTCAGTTCAGTCGTTCAGTCATGTCCAACTGTGCAACCCCATAAACTGCAGAATGACAGGCTTCCCTGATCATCACCAACTCCTAGAGTCCACCCAAACCCATGTCCATTGTGTTGGTGTTGCCATCCAACCATCTTATCCTCTGTCATCCCCTTCTCTTCTTGCCTTCAATCTTTACAAGCATCAGGGTATTTTCAAATGAGTCAGCTCTTTGCATGAGGTGGCCAAAGAACTGGAGTTTCAGCTTCAGTATCAGTCCTTCCAATGAACACCTAGGACTGATTTCCTTTAGGATGGACTGGTTGGATCTCCTTTCAGTCCAAGGGACTCTCAAGAGTCTTCTCCAACACCACAGTTCAAAAGCATCAATTCTTCGGCACTCAGCTTTCTTCACAGTCCAACTCTCACATCCATACATGACCACTGGAGAAATGATAGCCTTGACTAGACAGACCTTTGTTGACAAAGTAATGTCTCTGCTTTTTAATATGCTGTCTATGTTGGTCATAACTTTTCTTCCAAGGAGTAAGTGTCTTTAAATTTCATGGCTGCAATCACCATCTGCAGTAATTTTGGAGTCCCTCAAAAGGATTACCTTTAGGATTAACTTTCTGTGCCAAAAGCAGAATAAAAGAGAAAGGGGGGGGGAGGAGGAAAAGTTCAAAGGAAATGGGAAAGAGAAAAGAGAAATCCTGCTTTTCAGTTTCTTTTCCAGTTTCTCACCATACTCAGAAGCAAAAGCAGCAGTCTGGCTTGTCCCAGGGACCAGCGATCAATGGGACCTGTGGCTAGAGGCTGAAACGTGTAGACACCATTAGAGCTCTGTCTCTTCCTCATGAACTTCACACAAGATGAGCAGAGCACGTCCTCCAACCTCTGAGATTCTGGCAAGGATATGTCTTCCCTGTCTTCTGCACACATAAAGAATGATAGTTTCTTCATGAAGTTGAGTGATTGAGTGAGTGAGTGAAGTCGCTTAGTCGTGTCTGACTCTTTGCCACCCCATGGACTGTAGCTTACCAGACTTCTCTGTCCATGGGATTCTCCAGGCAAGAATAATGGAGTGGGTTACCATTTCCTTCTCCAGGGGATCGAACCTGGGTCTCCCGCATTGGAGGCAGATGCTTTAACCTCTGAGCCACCAGAGAAGCCCCATGAAGTTAATAATCATTACATCAGAGACTGCCCTGGTGATCCAGTAACCACTGGATCCAGTACACCTCCAATGCAGGGGCCACAGGTTTGATCCCTGGGTGGGGAGCTAAGATCTCATATGCCACAGGGCAACTAAGCCCACACACTGTAAAAAGACAGCCTATGTGCTGCAATGAGAAGTCCACGGACTACAACTAGAGAGGCCTGCCTGAGGCAATGAAGACCCAACACAACCAAAATAATTAAATAAATAAAATACCATTAAATGAACCCATTCTTCATCTCTCCAGGCTTCTAAAATCTAGCATTCCATGTATTCAGCCTCACTAGGGATATATTTTCTTAAATGGACCTGTCTCATATAATACACCATGTACAACATATTCAACATGGAACAATTTTAAACCAATTTACAATCTTAAAAGTCAAGATAGTACTTTAATTTCTAATATTAAGATCAATATACATACAGGTTTATATACCAATTTTTATTCATTTATCTAATAAAAAATAAAGATAACTTAAAATACATAAGTGATAATGAGAGAGAAAATAATAAATAGTTCCAGGTCTCAAAGATTTCACTGAAACACACATAAAGTATCTTCCTAGTGCTAGTGAGTACCTACATGTTGTCAAAATGTAATCTCAGTATAATGTTGAGAGGTTAACAGTAATAACCATTGTTCAAACTTTAGGACACTGAGAAATTAAGATGTTTGTGTTACTTGTCAAATTTAAAAAATGAGAGTCAAATTACTTATCCTGGTTTTCATAAACTCCAGTGTAGTGCTTTCTAACGTTAGTATAGACACAGAGAGAGATGTTTCATTGAGTAAGCGAATTTAATGTAGAAATTTACATAAATCATAATGGAAGCACAAACAAAGTATTAGTGGTGCATATGAGCCCAGTTAGAAGGAATAAATGAAGTTTAAACACATAAAGTATGAACAAAGGTCATTTCATCAAGACACCAAAAAGAAATGTACACAGAGGTTAGAAGTCCACCTATGAGTCACGGTAAGCATTTAATGCATATTTTTAAAGTGAGTCAAAAGAAAGTAATTAAAAGTGAGAAAAGAGACAAAAGTCAGCAATGCTGCTGTTCATAACAATGGTTATGAAATAATTGCAAACATAAAGGTACCTGATGGTCTATAGTCCATGGGGTCCCAAAAGACCCTAGCCTTCTTAGTTACTAAACAGCAACCAACCAATACATACACACATATAATATATCAATATATCTACATAACATGTAGATATATATGTTTATAAGCATACAGACATAGTTGGGAGATATTATAGGTTTGGTATATTCACTTCATTGTGATAAGACAAATTAGGCTTCCCTGGTGGCTCAGACAATAAAGAGTGCCTGCAATGCAGGAGACCCCAGTTTGATCCCTGGGTCAGGAAGATGCCCTGGAGAAAGAAACAGCTACTCACTCCAATATTCTTGCCTGAAAAGCCCCATGGATGGAGGAGCCTGGCAGGCTACAGTCCATGGGGTCGCAAAGAGTTGGACACAACTGAGTGATTTCACTTTCTCTTTCCAATAAGGCAAATATCATTAATAAAGCAGATCAAAACACACTTTCAGTGTGCATATGTCTAAGTATGCACACTGAAATATTACATCTAAGAAATGTACATATATTGGGACTTCCCTAGTCGTCCAGTGGTTAAGAATCCACTATCCTTTTCAGGGGACCTGTGCTTGATCCCTTGTAGGGCAACTAAGATATCACATGCCACAGGGAACTAAACCCAAACACTGCAACTAGAGAAGTCCACATGCCACATAGAAGATCCAGCACAGCCCAAATAAAATAAAATAATTTAAAAATTTTATGCAAATCAATAAAAAATAAAAAATATGCATATCCTAGTTGATAAATACTTTAAAATGCTAGCCACCATCTAAATCTTCAGTGAGTGATAATCTTTTTCAACAGTATTCAACAGTAATATCAGAGATGGCAGATCACCATAACCTACACAATAATGAAAAAGTTTAAAACTTTGCCAGAATTACCAAAATGTGACTTGTGACAGAGACATGAGTGAGCAAATGTTGCTGGAAAAAGAATATTAATAGACTTGCTTGATTCAGGGTTGCCACAAATCTTCAATATGTAAAAACGCAAAGCACAATACTGTCAAGTGCAATAAACAATATATATCTATGCGCACACACACACACACACACACAGACAAATACATATACATAAAGCGATGAACAATTATGTGTTAGGGATATTCCTAAGCTATTTTCATTTGACATGTAACTTAATTTCCCTAAAATTTCTGTAATGAAATTATTATCAATGTCTTTATTATTCAAAAGTGATAATACATGAAACTCCAAAACCACTGATCACTGCAATGACAAAAACAAAAAACAATAAAGGAAGTAAAAACAAAACAATAAAGATAATATATATGTATATGTATATATATATACAGTGTTAGTGTTAGTTACTCAGTCGTGCCCAACACTTTGCAACCCCATTAACTGCAACCCTCTGTCCATGAGATTTTCCAGGCAAGGATACTGGAGTGGGTTGTCATTTCCTTCTCCAGGAGATCTTCCCATCCAAGGAAACGAACCTGTGTCTCCTGCACTGCAGGCAGATTCTTTGCCAACTGAGGTAAAAGGAAATATATACACATATGGAATCTTATTCTCTGTAAAAACAGAAAAAGGTGTGTTCCTAGTGTAAAATAACAGGTGTTCAATTGTGAAATGAATCTTAGTCCCCATAATGCATGTTAAAATAAATTGTGATACTTAGTTCATTAAAATCATGAAAGTCTAAGAGAAAATTAAATTTGTGCATTTAACAGCCCAGTGGCACTCCACTCCAGCATTCTTGCCTGGATAATCCCATGAATGGAGGGGCCTGGTGGGCTGCAGTCCATGTGGTCGCTAAGAGGAGGACAGAATTGAGTGACTTCACTTTCACTTTTCATTTTCATTCATTGGAGAAGGAAATGGCAACCCATCCCAGTGTTCTTGATCCCATGATAAGGAAGATGCACTGAAGAAGGAAACAGCTACTCACTCCAGATGAACCTAAATTCCCTGCACTGCCTTGACTGTCATGCTGAGTACTGACTTACACCACAATGGCACGTGTGAAAGCCCTGTGGCACCTCGAGGGAAAGCCACAGATCCCTGTGTCAACTCTACAGAAAGACTGACACTGCTGCTACAGCTCAGGAGTAAGTGGATGTGCATGTCTCCACTCGAGAAGAGGCCTGACTCCCCTGTGGAGACTCCAGAGGAACCCCAGGATCCATGTCAGCACTAGAGAGGAAACCTCAGGTTCTGGCCTCAGCTCCAGATGATGACTTAGGACCCGACACTGAATGAAGAGGAATCCAGAGAAGCCACTCACAATTCGCATGGAGACTGGCATTTCCTGAGGTCACACAAGCGGGTCCCTGAGGTCCCTGTCGTAACTCCAGAGAAACCTGCCGCAACTTAAGAAAAACCAGGAGATTTTCCCCTCCAAGCGAGATGAGGCCCTTTTCTGCTGTGACGTCTTGAGGGAAATCACACCTTCTCTCTTGAACCTCAAAAGGGTCCTTCACACCCTTGTTGCAACTCAAGAAATTACCTGACATACCCATCTCCACTCAAGAGGAACACCGAGGGTCCTGTCACAACTCAAGAGGAGCCCTGTTTTCCCCTCCTGAGCTCGAGATGAGGTTTCCCTTCCCTGATTCATCTGGAAAGGATTCCCAGGGTTCCCGTCACATCTCAAAGGGAGGCGCTCTCAACATTAAAGTCTAGAGGATCTCCAGGGGTCGTGCCACCATTCCAAAAGACCCTCAAATATCTCAGTCCACTCCAGATGAACCTGATTTCCCTGCACTGCCTCGACTGTCACACCGAGTATCGACTCACACCATGGTTGCATGTCTGACAGCCCTGTGGCACCTCCAGGGAAAGCCACAGATCCCTGTGTCAGCTCGCCGGGAAGCTTGACACTGCTGCTACAGCTCTGGAGGAAAGCGGACGTGCATGTCTCCATTCGAAATGAGGCCTGACTTCCCTGTGGAGACTCCAGAGGAACCCCAAGATCCATGTCAGCACTGGAGAGGATACCTCAGGTTCTGGCCTCAGCTCCAGATGAGGACTTACGTCCTGGCATCTAATGGAGAGGAATCCCGAGAGGTCCCTTGCAACTTGCATGGAGACTGACATTTCCTGAGGCCACAGGAGCGCTTCTCTCAGTTCCCCATTGTAACCAGAGAGGGAACTGCCACAACTCGAGAAAAACCAGGAGATTCTCCCTTCCAGGTGAGATGAGACCATTTTCAACAGCTCTGTATCAAGGGAAATCAAACCTTCCCTCTTGGACTTTGAAAGGGTCTTTCACACCCTTGATGCAACTCAAGAGTATCCACAACATACCCATCTCCACTCGAAAGGAACACTGAGAGTCCCACCACAACTCAAGAGGAGCCCCGTTGTCCTCTCCTGAGCTCGAGATGAGGCTTCCTTCCACTGCTTCATAGTGAAAGGATTCCTGAAGTTCCCATCGCATGTCATGAGGAGGTACTCTAAACAGGAAAGTTGAAAGGAATTCCATAGGTCGTGCCACCATTCCAAAAGACCCCCAAATGTCTCAGGCCACTCTAGATGAACCTGATTTCCCTACACTGCCTAGACTGTAACTCCGAGTATCGACTCACACTATGGTGACACATGTGACAGCACTGTGACACCTCGAGTGAAAGCCACAGATCTCTGTGTCAACATCCCGGGAAGACTGACACTGCTGCCACAGCTTGGGAGGAAGGCGGACGTGCATGTCTCCATTAGAGATGAGGCCTGACTCCCTTGTGGAGGCTCCAGAGAAACCCCAAGATCCATGTCAGCACTGGAGAGGATACCTCAGGTTCCGGCCACAGCTCCAGACGAGGACATAGGACTGGCATCGACTAAAGTGGAATCCCGAGTGGCCCCTCACAACTCGCATGGAGACTGGCCTTTCCTGAGGCCACTCGAGCGGTTCCCTGAGGTCTCCATCGTAACTTGAGAGGGACCTGCCACAATTCAAGAAAAAACAAGAGCTTCTCCCCTCCAGGCGAGATGAGGCCCTTTTCCACTGCGGTGTCTAGAGGGAAATCAAACCTTCCCTCTTGGACCTCGAAAGGGTCCTTCACACCCTTGCTGCAACTCAATAAGTTCCCCAACATACCCGTCTCCACTCAAGAGAAAATCCGGGGACCCGCCACAACTCAAGTGGAGCCCCGTTTTCCCCTCGCCAGCTCGAGATGAGGATTCCATTCCCTGGATCACCAGGAAAGGATTCCCAGCATTCCTGTTGCATCTCAAGAGGAGGCGCTTTTAACAGGAAAGTCGAGAGGAATTACAAGGGTTGTGCCACCATTCCAAAAGACCCCCACATGTCTCAGTCCACCCCGATGAACCTGATTTCCCTGCACGGCCTCGACTGTCACCCCGAATATAGACTCACACCACTGTGGCATGTGTGACAGCCCTGTGGAACCTCGAGGGAAAGACACAGATCCCTGGGTAAACACGCTGGGAAGCCTGACACTGAGCTACAGCTCGGGACAAAAGCAGACGTGCCTGTCTCCACTCGAGACGAGGCCTGACTCCCCTGTAGAGACTCCAGAGGAACACCAAGATCCATGTCAGCACTGGAGAAGAAACCTAAGATTTTAGCCTCATCTCCAGATGAGGAGATAGGACCCCTCACCGACTGGAGAGGAATCTCGAGAGGGCCCTCAACTTGCATTGAGGCAGGCCTTTCCTGAGGCCACATGAGTGGGTCCCTGAGATCCCCAACGTAACTAGAAAGGAACTCAGAAAGGAACTCTAGAAAGACCAGGAGATTCTCCCCTCCAGGCGAGATAAGGCCCTTTTCCATGGCGGCATCTGGAAGGAAATCACACATTCCCTCTTGGACCTCGAAAGGGTCCTTCACACCCTTGCTGCAACTCAAGAAGTTCCCTGACATAGAAGCGTCCACTCAAGAGGAATACTGAGGGTCCAGGCACAACTCAAAAGGAGACCCATTGTCTCCTCCTCACCTCGAGAGGAAGATTCTTTTCCCTGCTTCATCGGGAAAGGATTCCTGGCGTTCCCGTCGCATCTCAGGAGTATACGTTCTCACCAGGAATGTCGAGAGGAACTCCATGGGTTGTGCCAACATTCCAAAAGATCCCCAAATGTCTCAGTCCACTCCAGATGAACCTGACTTCCCTGCACTGCCTCAAATGTCACCCAAGTATTGACTCACACCACGGTGGCTCCTGTGACAGCCCTGTGGCACCTCAAGGGAAAGCCACAGATCTCTGTGTCAACTCGTCAAGAAGCCTGACACTGCTACTACAGCTCGGGAGGAAAGTGGACATTCATGTTTCCACTCGAGATGAAGACTGACTCCCCTGTGGAGACTCCAGAGGAGCCCCAAGATCCATGTCAGCACTGAAGAAGAAACCTTAGTTTCAGTCTTCAGCTCCAGACGAGGACTTAGGACCCGGCACCAACTAGAGAGAAATCCCGAGAGGCCCCTCGCAACTCACATGGAGACTGACCTTTCCTGAAGTCACACAAGCGGCTTCCTGAGGTTCCCATCGTAACTCAAGAGAGACCTGCCCCAACTCGAGAAAAAACAGGAGATTCTCCCCTCCAGGCGAGTTGAGTCCCTTTTCCATGGCAGCGTCTCGAATGAAATCACACCTTTTCTCTTGGACCTTGAAAGAGAATTTCACAAACTTTTGCAACTCAAGAAGTTTACCAACATACCCATCTCCACTAGAGAGAAACACTGAGTGTCCCGGCACAACTCAAGAGGAGCCCCGTTGTCCCCTCCTCAGCTCTAGAAGAGAGTTCCTCTCCCTGCTGTGTTGTGAAAGGATTCCCGGCATTCCCTTCACATCTCAGGAGGAGGCACTCTCAACAGGAACATCTAGAGGAACTCCAGCGGTCGTGCCACCATTCCAAAAGACACCCAAATGTCTCAGTGCACTCCAGATGAACCTGATTTCCCTGCACTGCCACGAATGTCACGCAGAGTATCTTCTCACACCACAGTGCCACGTGTGATAGACCTGTGGCACCTCGAGTGAAAGCCCCAGATCCATGTGTCAAATTGCCGAGAACCTGACACTGCTGCTACAGCTCGGGAAGAAAGCGTCTCATTCCACTCCAGATGACCTTGATTTTCCTGCGCTGCCTCAACTGTCTCCCCGAGTATCAACTCACAACACAGTGGCACGTATGACAGCCCTGTGCCACCTCGAGTGAAAGCCACAGGTCCCTGTGTCAACTTTCTGGGAAGCCTGACACTGCTGCTACTGCTCAGGAGGAAAGCGGACATGCATGTCTCCACTCAAGACGAGGCCTGACTCCCCTGTGGAGACTCCAGAGGTACCCCCAAATCCATGTGAGCACTGGAGCAGAAACCTCAGGTTCCAGACTCAGCTCAAGATGAGGACTTAGGACCCGGCACCGACTGGAGAGGAATCCCGAGAGGCCCCTCACAACTCACATGGAGACTAACGTTTCCTGAAGCCACATGAGCGGGTTACTGAGGTCTCTGTCAAAATTTGAGCAGCACCTGCTGCAACTCGAGAAAACCCAGGAGATTCTCCCCTCCAGGCAAGATGAGGAATTTCTCTGATGTGGCATCTCGAGGGAAATTACACCGTACCTCTTCTGCCTCGAAAGGTTCCTTCACACCCTTGCTGAAACTCAAGAAGTTCCCGACATACTCGTCTCCACTCGAGAGGAACACAGAGAGTCCCAGCACAACTCAAGAGGAGCGCCGTTGTCCCCTCCACAGCTTGAGATGAGGCTTCCTTTACTTGCAACATCAGGAAAGGTATTCCAGCATTCCCGTCTCATCTCAGGAGGAGGCAATCTCAACAGAAAAGTCGAGAGGAACACCAAGGGACGTGCCAGCATTTCAAAAGATACCCAAGTGTCTCAATCCACTCCAGATTTCCCTGCACTGCCTCCACTATCACCCCGAGTATCAACTCACCCCACAAAGGCTGGTGTTACACCCCTGTGGCACCTCGAGGGAAAGCCACAGATCCCTGTGTCAACTCGCCGGGGATCCTAAAACTGTTGCTACAGCTCTGAAGGAAATCGGACGTGCTTGAGTTCTCCACTCGAGAAGATGACTGACTCCACTGTGGAGACTCCAGAGTTACCCCAAGATCCATGTCACCCCTTGGAAAGAAACCTCAGGTTCCTGCCTCAGCTCCAGACGAGGACTTAGGATGCGGCAACGACTGGAGAGGAATCCCGAGAGGCCCCTTGAAACTCGCATGGAGACTGGCCTTTCCTGAGGCCACACGAACGGTTCCACGAGGTCCCCGTCATCACTCAAGAAGGACCTGCTGCAACTCAAGAAACTCCAGGAGATTCTTGACACCATGTGAGATGAGGCCCTTTTTCGCTGCACCGTCTCAAGGGAAATCATACCTTCCCTGTTGGACCTCAAAGAGTCCTTCACACCCTTGCTGCAACTGAAAAAGTTCCCTGACATACCAGTCTCCACTCGAGAGGAACACGCAGGGTCCGTCCACATCTCAAGAGGAGCCCTGTTGTCTCTACCTCAGCTCAAGATGAGGGTTCCTTTCTCTGTCATTGATAAAGGATTCCTGGCGTTCCTGTCGCTTCTCAGGAGAAGGCAATCTCAACAGGAAAGCTGAGCAGAACTACAGGGTTTGTGCCATCGTTCCAAAAGACCCCCAAATGTCTGTCTCTCCAGATGAACCTGATATCCCTGCACTGCCATGACTGTCACACCGAGTATTGACTCACACCACGAAGGCTGGTGTGACAACTCTGTGGCACCTCGAGGGAAAGTCACAGATCCCTGTGTCAACTCGCTGGGAAGTCTGACACTGCTGCTACAGCTCTGGAGGAAAGCGGACGTGCTTGAGTTCACCACTCGGGAAGAGGACTGACTCCCCTGTGAAGACTCCAGAGGTACCCCAAGATCCATGTCACCCCTTGAGAGGAAACCTCAAGTTCCGGCCTCAGCTCCAGATGAGGACTAGGACCCGGCACCAATTGAAGAGGAATCCCAGGAGGCCTCATGCAACTCGCATGGAGACTGGCCTTTCCAGAGTCCACATAAGCGGTTCCCTGAGGTCCCTGTCGTAACCTGAGAGGGATGTGCTGCAACTCGAAAAACTCCAAGAGTTTCTTGCCTCCAGGCGAGATGAGGTTTTTTTCCCACTGCACTGTTTCAAAGGAAAGTACACCTTCCCTCTTGGATCTCGAAGGGTCCTTCACACCCTTGCTGCAACTCAAGAAGTTCCCAGACATACTGTCTCCACTCGAAAGAAACACCAAGGATCCTGCCACAACTCAAGAAATGCTCCGTTGTCCCCTCCAGAGCTCGAGATGAGGGTTTCTTTCCCTGATTCGTCTGGAAAGGATTCCGGGCATTCCCGTCACCTCTCATGACGAGGACCTCTCACCAGGAAAGTCGAGAGGTACTCCAAAGGACGTGCCACCATTCAAATGACCCACACATGTCTCAGTCCACCACAGATGAACGTAATTTCCCTGCCCTGCCTCGACTGTCACCCTGAGTATCGACTCACATCATGGTGGCATGTGTGACAGCCCTGTGGAACATCAAGGGAAAGCCACAGATCCTTGTGTCAACTCTCTGGGAAGCCTGACACTGCAGCAACACCTCATGAGGAAAGCGGACGTGCAAGTCTTCACTAGAAATGAGGCCTGACTCCCCTGTGGACCTCCAGATTATCCCAAAAATCCATGTCATCATAGCAGAGGAAACCTCAGTTGCCTGCTTTAGCTCCAGATGAGGACTTAGGACCTGGCACCGACAGGAGAGGAATCCCAATAGGACCTTTGCAACTCACATGGAGATTGGCCTTTCCAGAGGCCACATGAGTGAGTTCTTGAGGTCTCCATTGTAACTCGAGAGGGACCTGCACAACTGGAGAAAATCCAGGAGATTCTCCCCTCCAGGAGAGATGAGGTCCTTTTCCGCTGCAGCATCTTGAGGGAAGTCACATCTCCCCTCTTGGACCATGAAAGTGTCCTTCACACCCTTCTGCAACTCAAAAAGTTTTACCACATACCCATCTCCACTCGACAGGAGCACCGAGGGTCCCACCACCATTCAAGAGGAGCTCCGTTGTTCCCTCCTCAGCTGGAGATGAGGGCTGTTTTCCCTGCTTCGTCAGGAAAGGACTTCTGGCATTCCTGTCACATCTCACGAGGAAGCGCTTTCAACAGGAAAGTCTAGAGGATTCCAGGGGTCATCAATCCATTCCAGAAGACCCCAAAATGTCTCAGTCCACTCCAGATGAACCTGATTTCCCTGCACTGCCTCGACTGTCACCCTGAGTTTGGACTCACTCCATGGTGGCATGTGCGAGAGCCCTGTGGCACCTCGAAGGGAAGCCAGAGATCCCTGTGTCAACTTGACAGGTAGCCCGCCACTGCTGCTACCACTCGGGAGGAAAATGGACCTGCATGTCTCCACTCGATACAAAGCCTGATTACCCTGATTACCCTGTGGAGACTCCAAAGGAGCCCCAAGATCCATGTCAGCACTGGAGAGGAAACTTCAGGTTTTGGCCTCAGCTCCAGATGAGGACTTAGGACTTGGCGCCAACTGGAGAGGAATCCCGAGAAGGCCCTCACAACTCTCTTGGAGACAACCCTTTCCTGAGGCCACACGAGCGGGTCCCTGAGGTCCCCATCTTAAAGACGGACCTGCTTCAATTCTAGAAAAACCTGGAGATTCCCCTCCAGGTGAAATGAGGCCCTTTTCTGCTGCAGTGTCTCGAGGGAAATCATACCTTCCCCCTTGGACCTCAAAAGGGTTCTTCACACCCTTGCTGCAATTCAAGAAGATTCTTGACATACCCGTCTCCACTCAGGAGGAACACCAAGGGTCCCCTCACAACTCAACAGGAGCCCTGTTGTCCCCTCTTCAGGTTGAGATGAGGGTTGCTTTCCCTGCTTCATCAGGAAAGATTACTGGTGTTCCCATAGCAACTCAGGAGGAGGCGCTCTCAACAGGAAACTCAAGAGGAACTCCACGTGTCATGCCACCATTCCAAAAGACCCCCTACTATCTCATTCCACTACAGATGAACCTGATTTCCCTTAACTGCCTCGATTGTCATGTTGAGTATTGACTCACTCGATGGTGGCCCATGTGACAACCATGCGATACCTCCAGAGAAAGCCACAGATGCCTTTGTCAACACTCCTTGAACCCTCCACTGCTGCTGCAGCTTGGGAGGAAAGCGAACGTGCATGTCTCCAATCGAGAAAAGGACTGACTCCCCTGTGGTGACTACAGGGGAACCCCAAGATCCATGTCAGCACTGGAGAAGAAAACTTAGTTTCCGGCCCCAGCTCCAGACGTGGACTTAGGATGTGGAACCGACTGGATAGGAATCCTGAGAGGCCCCTCGCAACTCGCATGGATACAGGCCTTTCCTGAGGCCACACGACCAGGTCCCTGAGGTCCCCATCGAAATTCGAGAGGGACCTGCAGCAACTCGAGAAATCCAGGAGATTCACCCCTCCAGGAGAGATGAGGCCCTATTCCACTGTGGCATTTTGAGAGAAATCACACCTTCCCTCTTGGACCTCAAAAGGGTCCTTCACACCCTTGCTGCAACTCAAGAAGTTTCCCGACATACCGTTTCCACTTGAGAGGGACATCGAGGGTCCCACCACCATTCAAGAGGAGCTCTGCTGTCCCCTCCTCAGCTGGAGATGAGGGTTGTTTTCCCTGCTTCATCAGGAAAGGACTCCTGGCATTCCTGTCTCATCTCATGAGGATGCACTTTCAACAGGTAAGTCAAGAGAATGCCAGGGGTCGTCAATCCATTCCAAAAGACCCCAAAGTGTCTCAGTCCAGATGAACCTGATTTCCCTGCACTGCTTCGACTGTCACCCTGAGTTTGGATTCACTCCATGGTGGCACATGCGAGAGCCCTGTGGCACCTCGAGGGGAAGCCAGAGATCCCTGTGTCAACATGACAGGTAGCCTGACACTGCTGCTACCACTCGGGAGGAAAACGGATCTGCATGTCTCCACTCGAGATGAAGCCTGATTACACTGTGGAGACTCCAGAGGAGCCCCAAGATCCACGTCAGCATTGGAAAAGAAACCTCAGGTTTTGGCCTCAGCTCCAGACGAGTACTTAGGACTCAACACCAACTGGAGAGGAATCCTGAGAAGGCCCTCGCAACTCGCTTGGAGACAACCCTTTCCTGAGGCCACAGAGTGGGTCCCTGAGGTCCCCATCTTAACTCAAGACAGACCTGCTTCAATTCGAGAAAAACCAGGAAATTCTCCCCTCCAGGCGAAATGAGGCCCTTTTCTTCTGCGGTGTCTTGAGGGAAATCACACCTTTTCCCTTGGACCTCAGAAGAATCCTTCACATCCTTGCTGCAACTCAAGAAGATCCTTGACATACCCGTTTCAACTCAGGAGTAACAACGAGGGTCCCCTCACAACTCAACAGGAGCCCTGTTGTTCCCTCTTCAGGTTGAGATGAGGGTTACTTTCCCTACTTCATCAGGAAAGATTACTGGCATTCCTGTCGCAACTCAGGAGGAGGCGCTCTCAATAAGAAACTCAAGAGGAACTCCACGTGTCATGCCACCATTCCAAGAGACCCCCAAATGTCTCATTCTACTACAGATGAACCTGATTTCCCTTAACTGCCCTTAACTTCCCTTAGATGTACCCCAGGGCTGTCACACGTGCCAGTGTGTCAGAAGTCGAGCCGCGGGGTGACAGCAGAGGCAGTGCAGGGCAGTCAGATTCACCTGGAGTGAATGAGACATTTGGCGGTCTTGGGGAATGATGGCCTGACCCCTGAGTCTCCTCCCGACTCTCCTGGTGTGTGCGCCTCCTTTTAGGATGCGAGGGGAGCGCCTGAAACCCTTTCCCAATGGAGCATGAAAGGACCTCTCATCTAGAGCTGAGTAGAGGAAAACAGGGTTCCTTTGAGTCGTGGCGGGACCCTCAGGGTTCCTCTCGAGTGGGCACCCGTGTGGCAGGGAATTTCTTGGATCACAGAAAGGGTGTGTAGGAGCCTTTCAAGCTCCAAAAGGGAAGGGGTGATTTCACTCATGACGCCTCAGCGGACAAGGACCTCACTTTGCCTGCAGAAGAGAAGCGTCTGGATTTTCTCAAGTTGCAGCAGGGTCCTCTTGAGTTACGACAGGGACACCAGGGACCCAACCCTGTGGCCTCAGGAGAGGCCAGTCTCTGTGCGTGTTGAGAGGCGCCTCTGGGGATTCCTCCCCAGTGGTCACCGGGTCCTCAGTCCTCGTCTCATGCTGAGGCCGGAGCCTGAGCTTTCTTCTCCGATGCTGACATAGGGTTTGGGGTTCCCCTGGAGCCACCACATGGTAGTCAGGCCTCGTCTCGCCTGGAGACATGCATGGCCGCTCTCTTCCTCAGCTGCAGCAGGAGTGTCTGGCTCCCTGTCGAGCACACACAGGGATCTGTGGCTTGCCTTCAAGTTACTCCAGGGCTGTCACACGTGCCACTGTTTCAGGAGTTGAGCCTCGGGGTGACAGTCGAGGCAGTGCAGGGCAGTCAGGTTCATCTGAAGTGGACTATGCATTTAGGGGTCTTGGCTAATTGTGGCACGGCCTCTGAGGCTTCTACAGACTCTCCTGGTGTGAGCGCCTCTTCTTGGGATGTGTGGGGAGCGCCAGCAACCCTTTCCAGATGGAGCAGGGAAAGGCCCCTTCATCTGAAACTGAGCAGAGGTAAACGGGGTTCCTTTGAGTGGTGGCGGGACCCTCGGGGTTCCTCTTGGGTAGAGACGGGTGGGGCTGGAAATTTGTTGGGTCACAGAGAGGGTGTGAATGAGCCTTTCGAGATCCAAGAGGGAAGGATTGATTTCCCCTGAGAGGCCGCAGCAGACAAGGTCACAACCCTGCCTGCAGAGGAGAGGTTTCTGGTTTTTCAGGAGTTGCGGCTGGGTTTTCTTGAGTTAAGACACCCAGGGACCCACCGCTTTGGCCTTAGGAGAGGCCAGTCTCCGTGCCAGTTACCAGGCGCCTTTGGAGATTCCTACCCAAGGGTCGCTGGGTCCTAAGTCTTCGTCTGGTGCTGAGTCCGGAGCCTTAGCTTTCCTCGCCAGTGCTGCAATAGGTCTTGGGGTTCCCCTGGAGTCCCCACAGGGGAGTCAGGCCTCGTCTCACCTGGAGACGTGCAAGGCTGCTTGCTTCCCCAGCTACAGCAGCAGTGTCAGCGTCCCTGTCAAGAGGATACAGGGATCTGTGGCTTGCCCTCGAGGTACCCCAGTGCTGTCACATGTGCCAGTGTGCCAGGTGTCGAGCCTCGGGGTGACAGTCGTGGCAGTGCAGGGCCATCAGATTCATCTGGAGTGGACGAGGCATTTGGGGGTCTTGGAGGACGGTGGCCCCACCCCTGATGCACCTCACAACTCTCCAGGTGCAAGTGCCTTCTCTTGCGATGAGAGGGGAGTGCCGGCAACGCTTTCCTGACAGAGCAGGGAAAGGGACCCACATCTGGAGCTGAGCAAGGGCAAACGGGGCTCCTGTTGATTCGTAGTAGGACCGTCGGGGTTCCTCTCGAGTGGCAATGGTTGGGCGTTGAATTTCTAGGGTCACAGCAAGGGGGTGAAAGTGCCTTTTGAGGTCCAAAAGGGAAGGAGTGTTTTCCCCTGAAACGCCACAGCAAAAAAGGGCCTCTAATCGCCTGTAAAGGAGAAGCTTCTGGTTTTTCTTAAGTTGCGGTGGGGTCCTCTCGAGTTACGATGAGGACCCCAGGGACCCTCCCCTGTGGCCTCAAGAGAGGCCAGTCTTTGTGCCAGTTGCCAGGTGCCTTGGGGATTCCTATCAAGTCGTCACTGGGTCCTTAGTCCTCGTGTGGTGCTGAGCCCGGAGCCTGAGCTTTCCTTGCCCATTCTGACATAGGTCTTGGGGTTCCCCTGGAGTCCCCACAGGGGAGTCAGGCCTCGTCTCGCCTGGAGACCTGTACGGGTGCTTGCCTCCCCAGCTGCAGCATCAGAGTCAGGCTCCCCGTCGAGCAGACACAGGGATCTGTGGCTTGCCCTCAAGGTACTCCAGGGCTGTCACACTTGCCAGTGTGTTAGGCGCCGAGCCTCGGGGTGACATTCTAGGCAGTGTAGGGCAGTCTCGTTCATCTGGAGTGGACGAGGCATTTGCAGATCTTGGGGAATGGTGGCCCAACCCCTGATGCTCCTCCTGACTCTCCTGGTGTGAGCGCCTCCTCTTGGGATGCGAGGGGAGGGCCGGGAACCCTTTACCGAAAAAGCAGGGAAAGGGCTCCTCATCTGGAGCTACCAGGTGAAATTGGGGCTTCTCTTGAGTCATGGCAGGACCCTCGGGGATCCTCTCGAGAGGGGACGGGTGGGGCAGGGAACTTCTTGGGTCACAGCAAGGGGGTGAAGGAGCCTTTCGAGGTCCAAGAGGAAAGGGGTGATTTCCCCCTAGATGCCGCGGCAAACAAGGGCCTCACCCCGCCTGCAGGGCAGGAGCTTATGGTTTTTCTCGAGTTGCAGCTGGGTCCTCTCTGAGTTTCCACAGGGACATCAGGGACCTGCCCCTGTGGCCTCAGGAGAGGCCAGTCTCTGTGCCAGTTGTCAGGTGCCTCATGGAATTCCTGCTCGTCGTCGCCGGGTTCTCAGTCCTTGTCTGATCCTGAGTCTGGAGCCTGAGCTTTCCTCGCCCGTGCTGACATAGGTCTTGGGGTTCCCCTGAAGCCCCCACAGGCGAATCAGGCCTCGTCTCGCCTGGAGACGTGCATGGCTGCTTGCCTCCCCAGCTGCAGCAGCAGTGTCAGGATCCCTGTCGAGCAGTAACAAGGACTTGTGGCTTTCCCTCGAGATAACCCAGGGCTGTCACACGTGCCTGTGTGTTGGGCATCAAGCCTCCAGGTGACAATCGAGGTAGTGCAGGGCAGTCAGATTCATCTCGAGTGGATGAGGAATTTGGGGGTCTTGAGGAATGGTGGCCCGACCCCAGATGCTCCTCACGACTCTCCTGGTGCCAGTGCCTCCTCTTGGGATGTGTTTGGGAGCACCAGGAACCCTTTCCTGAAAGAGCAGGGTAGTGAACCATACTTGGAGCTGAGCAGGAACAAACGGGGCTATACTTGATTTGTGACAGGACCCTCTGGTTTCCTCTCGAGTGGGGCCGTGTGTGGCTGGGAACATCTTGGGTCAAGCAAGGGGGTGAAGGAGGTGAAGGAGACTCTCGAGGTCCAAAAGAGGTGATTTCCCCCAAACAACGCAGCGGACAAATGCCTCACCCCGGCCGCAGGGGAGAAGCTTCTGGTTTTTCTCGAGTTGAGGCGGGGTCCCCTCAAGTTACCACTGGTACCCCAGGGACCTGCCCCTGTGGCCTCAGGAGAGACCAGTCGCCATGTGAGTTGCGAGGCGCCTCTGAGGATTCCTCCCCAGTCGTCACCGGGTCCTCAGTCTACTTCTGGTCTGAGGCCGGAACCTGAGGTTGCCTCTCCTGTGCTGACATAGGTTTTGGGTTCCCCTGGAGCCCCCACAGGGACTCAGGTCTCGTCTCACATGGAGACGTGCATGGCCGCTTTCCTCCCCAACTGCAGCAGCAATGTCCGGCTCCCCATCGAGAGGACACAGGGATCTGTGAACTTTTTTCAACTTTCTCCAGGGCTGTCACACGTGCCAGTGTCTAGGGCCTCGAGCCTCGGGGTGACAGTCGAGGCAGTGCAGGGCCGTCAGGTTCATCTGGGGTGGACAAGGCATTTGGGGGTCTTGGGAAATGGTGGACAGACCCCTGATGCGCCTCCCGACTCTCCTAGTTCAAGAGCCTTCATTTGGGATGCGAGGGAAGTACCACGAACACTTTCCCAACAGAGCAGGGAAAGGGACCCTCATCTGGAGCTGAGTAGGGGCAAGCGGGGCTCCACTTGAGTCTCGGCGGGACTCTCGGGGTTCCTCTGGAGTGGGGACGGGTGGAACGGGAACTTCTTGGGTCA
Organism: Antidorcas marsupialis; assembly: GCA_006408585.1. Classification (NCBI taxonomy): domain Eukaryota; kingdom Metazoa; phylum Chordata; class Mammalia; order Artiodactyla; family Bovidae; genus Antidorcas; species Antidorcas marsupialis. Next base: position 47,434 of record SJYB01005997.1, read on the forward strand.
CAGCAAGGGTGTGGAGGAGCTTTTCGAGGTCCAAGGGGGAAGGGGTTATATCCCTTGGGAAGACTCATCGGACAAAGCCCTGACCCTGCCTGCATGGTTGAAGCTTCTGGTTTTTCCCGATTTGCAGCGGGTTCCTATCGAGTTACTATGGGGACCCCAGGCTCCCATCCCTGTGCCCTTAGGAGAGGCCAGTTTCCATTCGCCTCTTGGGACTCCTCCCCAGTCATCACCGGATCCTCAGTCCTCATCTGGTGCTGAGGCCAGAGACTGAGCTTTCCTCTCCAGTGCTGACATAGGTTTTGGAATTCCCCTGGAGCCCCCACAGGGAAGTCAGGCCTCGTCTGGCCTGGAGACGTGCACGATAGCTTGCCTCTTCAGCTGCAACTGCAGTGTCAGGTTGCTGGTCGAGCGGACACAAGAAACTGGGGCTTGCCCTCGAGGTACAACAGGGCTGTCACACGTGCCAGTGTGTCGGCGGTCGAGCTTCAAGGTGACAGTTGAGGCAGTGCAGGGCAGTGAGGTTCATCTGAAGGTGATGAGTCATTTGGGGTTCTTGGGAAATGGTGGCCTGACCCCTGATGCTCCTCCTCACTCTCCTGGTGCTAGTGCCTTCTCTTTAGATGCGAGGGGAGCACCAGGAAACCTTTCCAGAACGAAGATGGAAATGGACCTTCATCTGGAGCTGAGGACGTGCAAAAGGGCTCCTCTTGTGTCTTGGCGGGACCCTCGGAATTCCTCTCGAGTGGACATGGGTGGGGTGTGAAACCTCGGGTCACAGCAAGGGTGAGAAGGATCCTTTTGAGGTCCAAGAGGGAAGGGATGACTTCCCCCGAGACGCCGTAGTGGACAAGGACCTCACCTCGCCTGCAAGGGAGAAGCTTCTGGTTTTTCTCCAGTTGAGGCAGGGTCCTCTCGAGTTACGATGGAAACCACAAGGACCTGCCCCTGTGGCCTCAGGAGAGGCCAGTCTCCATGCCAGTTGCCTCACGCAACTGGGAATTCCTCCCAGATTGTCACCGGGTCCTCAGTCCTTGTCTGGTGCTGAGGCTGGAGTCTGAGCTTTCCTCGCCTGTGATGACATAGGTATTGGGGTTCCTCTGGAGATCCCACAGAAGAGTCAGTCCTGGTCTCTCCTGTAAACATGCACTGCCGCTTGCTTCCCCAGCTGCAGCAGCAGTGTTAGGCTCCCCGTCAAGTGGACACAGAAATCCGTGGCTTGCTCTCGAGATACCCCAGGGCTGTCACACTTGCCAGTATGTCAGGCGTCGAGCCTTGATGTGACAGTCAAGGCAGTGCAGGGCAGCCAGGTTCACCTGGAGTCGACGAGGCATTTGGGGGTCTTGAGGAATGGTGACCCAAACCGTGATGCTCCTCCTGACTCTCCTGGAGCAGGCGCCTCCTCTTGGGATGCGAGGGGAGCGCCGGTAACCATTTCCCAATGGAGCAGGAAATGGACACTCATCTGGAGCTGAGCAGGGGAAAATGGCGCTCCTTTTGACTCACGACGGAACCATCAGTTTTCCTCTAGAGTCAGGACGGGTGAGGCGTGGAAATTCTTGGGTCACTGCAAGGATGTGAAGGAGACTTTCGAGGTCCAAGAGGGGAGGGGTGATTTCCCCTGAGATTCCAGAGTGGACAAGGGCCTCACCCTGTCTGCAGAGGAGAAGCTTCTGGTTTTTCTCGAGTGGCGGCAGGGTCCTCTCGTGTTACCACTGGGACCCCAGGGATCTGGCCCTGTGGCCTCAGGAGAGGCCAGTCTCCGTGCAAGTTGCCAGGCGTCTCTGGGGATTCCTCCCCAGTCATTGCTGGGTCCTCAGTCTTCGTCTGGTGCTGAGGCCGGAGCCTGAGCTTTCCTCGCCGGTGCTGACATAGGTTGGGCTTCCCCTTCAGCCCCAACAGGGGAGTTAGGCCTCGTCTCGCCTGGAGACGTGCACAGCTGCTTGCCTCCCCAGCTGCAGCAGCCTTTTCAGGCTCTCCCTCGAGCAGACACTAGGATCTGTGGCTTGCCCTAGAGGTACCCCAGGGCTGTCAGACGTGACAGTGTGTCCGGCTTCGAGCCTCAGGGTGACAGTCGAGGCAGTGCAGGGCAGTCAGGTTCATCTGGAGTGGATGAGGCATTTTTAAGTCTTTGGGTATGGTGGTCCGACGCCTGATTCTCCTCCCGAATCTCCTGTTGCGAGTGCCTCCTCTGGGATGTGAGAGGAGTGCCGGGAACTCTTTCACGATGGAGCAGGAAAAGGGATCCTCTTCTGGAGCTGAGCAGTGGCAAATGGGGCTCCTTTTGATCGCGTCTTGATCCTTGGGTTTCCTCTCGAGTGGGGACGGGTAGGGCGGAGAACATCTTGGGTCACTGCAAAGGGGAGAAGGAGCCTTTTGAGGTCCAAGAGGGAAGGGGTGATTTCCCTCGAGATGATGCAGCGGACAAGGGCCTCACTCCGCCTGCAGGGTAGAAGCTTCTGGTTTTTCTCGAGTTGCAGCAGGGTCCTCTCTAGTTATGACGGGGCCACAGGGACCAGAACCTGTGGCCTCAGGAGAGGCCAGTCTCCGTGCCAGTTGCTAGGCGCCTCAGGGCATACCTCCCCAGTCGTTGCTGGGTACACAGTCCTCGTCTGGTGATGAGGACAGAACGTGAGCTTTCCTCGCCCATGCTGACCTAGGTCATGGGGTTTTCCTGTAGCGCTCACAGGGGAGTCAGGCCTTGTCTCGCTTGGAGACGTGCATGGCCGCTTGCCTCCCCAGCTCGAGCAGCATTGTCACGCTCCCCATTCTGTGGACACAGGGATATGAGGCTTTCCCTCGAGGTACACCAGGGCTGTCACACATGCCAACGTGTCGGGCATCGAGCCGCGGGGTGACAGTCGAGGAAGTGCAGGGCAGTCAGGTTCATTTGTAGCGGATGAGGCATTTGAGGGTCTTGGGGAATGGTGGCCCGATCCCTGATGCTCCTCCCGACTCTCCTGGTGCGAATGCCTCCTCCTGGGATGCAATGGGAGCGCCAGGATCCCATTTCCGACGGAGCAGGGAAAGGGACCCTCATCTGGAGCTGAGCAGGGGTAAACGGGGCTCCTCTTGAGTGGAAACGGGACCCGCGGGGTTCCTCTCGAGTGGGGAAGGGCAGGGCGGGGAACTTCTTGGGTCACAGCACGGGTGTGAAGGAGCCTTTCGTGGTCCAAGAGGGAAGGGGTGAGTTCTCCCAAGACAAGGCAGTGGACAAGAGACCCAGCCCACCTGCAGCAGAGAAGCTTCTGGTTTTTCCCGAGTTACGGCGGGGTCCACTCGAGTTACAATGAAAACCGCCCCTGTGGCCTCAGGAGAGGCCAGTTTCCATGCCAGTTGCCAGGAGCCTCTGGGGATTCCTCCTCAGTGGTCGCCAGGTCCTCAGTCCTCGTCTGGTGCTGAGGCTGGAGCCTGAGCATTGCTTGCCCGTGGTGACTTAGGTTTTGGGGTTCTCTTGAAGCCCACACAGTGGAGTCAGGCCTCATTTAGCCTGGAGACATATATGGCCACTTGCCGCCCCGGCTGCAGCAGCAGTGTCAGGCTTCCAGTCCAGCGGACACAGGAATCTGTGTCTTGCCCTAGATGTACTACCCAGGGCTGTCACACGTGCCAGTGTGTCAGGCTTCGAGCCTTGGGGTGACAGTCGATGCAGTGCAGGGCAATCAGGTTCATCTGGAGTGGATGAGACATTGGGGGACTTCGGGAATTGTGGCCAGACCCCTGATGCTCCTCCCGACTCTCCTGGTGGGAACGGCTCCACTTTGGTTGTGAGGGAGCACCCAGAACCCTTTCCCGAAGGAGCAGGGAGAGGGACAATCAGCTGGAGCTGAGCAGGGGCAAACGGGCCTCCTCTTGAGTCTCGACAGGACCCTCGGGGTTCCTCTTGAGTGGGGACGGGTGGGGTGGGAAACTTCTTGGGTCACAGCAAGGGGGTGAATAGCCTTTAAAGGTCCAAGAGGGAAGGGGTGATTTTGCCCTAGAAGCCACAGCAGACAAGGCCCTCACCACGCCTGCATGGGAGAAGCATCTGGTTATTCTCGAGTTGTGGCAGGGTCCTCTCAAGTTATGATGGGGACCCCAGAAACCAGCCCTGTGTCCTCAGGAGTGTCCAGCTTCCGTGCCCGTTGCCAGCCCCTCTGGAGATTCCCCCATAGTCGTCGGCACGTCCTCAGGTTTCATCTGGTGCTGAGGCTGGAACCTGAGCTTTCCTCTTCAATGCTGACATAGGTCTTGGGGTTCCTCTGAAGCCCCCACAGGGGAGTCAGGTCTCGTTTAGCCTCGAGACGTGCACGGCCGCTTGCCTCCCCAGCTGCAGGAGCAGTGTAAGGCTCCCCATCGAGTGGACACAGGGATCTCTGACTTGACCTCGAGGTACTACCCAGGGCTGTCACACGTGCCAGTGTGTCAGGCGTGGAACCTCGGTGTGACAGTCGAGGCAGTGTAGGGCAGTCAGGTTCATCTGGAGTGGAGGAGACATTTGGGGATCTTGAGGAATGGTGGCCTGAACCCTGATGCTCCTCCCAACTCTCATAGTGTNGTCTTGGGGTTCCTCTGAAGCCCCCACAGGGGAGTCAGGTCTCGTTTAGCCTCGAGACGTGCACGGCCGCTTGCCTCCCCAGCTGCAGGAGCAGTGTAAGGCTCCCCATCGAGTGGACACAGGGATCTCTGACTTGACCTCGAGGTACTACCCAGGGCTGTCACACGTGCCAGTGTGTCAGGCGTGGAACCTCGGTGTGACAGTCGAGGCAGTGTAGGGCAGTCAGGTTCATCTGGAGTGGAGGAGACATTTGGGGATCTTGAGGAATGGTGGCCTGAACCCTGATGCTCCTCCCAACTCTCATAGTGTGAACGGCTGTTCTTGGGATGTGAGGGGAGCGCAGGGACCCCTTTACCGACAAGCAGAGAAAGGGACAAACATCTGGAGCTGAGCAGGGGTAAACGGGGCTCCTCTTGATTCGCAACAGGTCCATCGGAGTTCCTCTCAAATGGGGACTGGTGGGGCGGGAACTTCTTGGGTCACAGCAAGAATGTGAAGGAGCCCTTCGAGGTCAAAGCGGTGAGGGGTGATTTCCCCCGAGATGCCGCAAGGGATAAGGGCCTCATCCCGCTTGCAAGGGGGAAGCTTCTGGTTTATCTCGAGTGGCGGAGCGGGTTCTCCGTTTATGATGGGGAGCCCATGGACCCACCTCTGTGGACTCAGGAGAGTCCAGTCTCAGTGACAGTTGCCATGCACCTTTGGGGATTCCTCCCCAGTCATCGCTGGGTCCTCATCTGGTGCTGAGGCCGGTGCCTGAGCTTTCTTCGCCTGTGCTGCCATAAATCTTGGGGTTCCCATGGAGCCCCCACAGGGGAGTCAGGCTCATCTCGCTTGGAGATGTGCACTGCCGCTTGCCTCCACAGCTTCACCAGCAGTGTCAGGCTTCCAGTCGAGCGGACACATGGATCTGTGGCTTTCCCTCGAGGTACCCCAGGGCTGACACACGTACCAGTGTGTCTGGCATTGAGCCTCGGGCTGACAGTCTAGGCAGTGCAGGGCAGTCAGGTTCCTGTGGAATGGATGAGGCATTTGGGGGTCTTTGGGATGGTGGCCCTACCCCTGATGCTCCTCCTGAGTTTCCTGTGGTGAGCGCCTCTTCCTGGGATGCGAGAGGAACGTCGGGAAACCTTTCCAGACATAGCAGGGAAAGGGACCCTCATCTTGAGTTGAGCATGGGCAAATGGGGCTTCTCTTAAGTCACAGCGGGACCCTCGGGGTTCATCTCCTGTGGGGACTGGTGGGGTGGGGAACTTCTTTGGTCACACCCAGTGTGTGAAGGACCCTTTCAAGGTCCAAGATGGAAGGGTTGATTTCACCTGAGATGCCGCAGTGGACAAGGGCCTCACGCCGCTTGCAGGAAAGAAGCTTCTGGTTTTTCTCGAGTTGTGGTCAGTCCTCTCGAGTTACGATGGGCAACCCAAGGACCCGCCCCTGTGGCCTCTGTTGTGGGCAGTCTCCGTGCCAGTAGCCAGGCGTCTCTGGTGATTCCTCCCCAGTCGTCGCTGGGTCCTCACTCCTCGTCTAGTGCTGAGGTCGGAGCCTGAGCTTTCTTCGCCTGTGCTGCCATAAGTCTTGGGGTTCCCCTGGAGCCCCCACAGGGGAGTCAGGCTTCGTCTCGCCTGGAGACTTGCATGGCCTCTTGCCTCCACAGCTGCAGCAGCAGTGTCAGGCTTCCCTTTGAGTGGACATAGGTATCTGTGGCTTGCCCTCAAGGTACCCCAGGTCTGTCACACTTGCCAGTGTGTCGGGCATCAAGACTTGGGGTGACATTCGAGGCAGTGCAGGACCGTCAGGTTCATCTAGAATGGAGGAGGAACTTGAGGGTCTTGGGGAATGGTGTCCAGATCCCTGATGCTCCTCCCAACTCTCCTGGTGCGAATGCCTCCTCCTGGGATGCAATGGGAGCGCCAGGACCCCATTTCTGATGGAGCAGGGAAAGGGACCCTCATCTGGAGCTGAGCAGGGGCAAACAGGGCTCCTCTTGAGTGGAAATGGGACCCTCGGAGTTCCTCTCGAGTGGGGAAGGGCGGGGC
>SJYB01005998.1:0-53789 GCA_006408585.1 Antidorcas marsupialis
CCCACTCAAGAGAACACCAAGTGTCCCACCGCATCTAATGAGAAGCACCGTTTTTCCCTGCTCAGTTCCAGGTGACAGGCCCTGTCCCTTCTCTCTCGGGAAAGGATACCCGGAACATCCCTCACATCCTAAGAGTTGTCGCTTGCACCAGCAGAGCCTGGAGACACACTAGGGGTCATGCTGCCATTCCCCAAGATCCCCAATTGCCTCGTCCATTCCAGATGAACCTTACTGCCCAGCACTGACTCGAATGTCACCCCAAGAATCAACTCACACCACACTGGCATGTGAGAAAGCCCAGGGGTACCTTGAGGGCAAGTCACAGATCCCTATGTCCGCTAGTCGGGGAGACTGACAATGCTGCTGCATTATGGTAGGTAAGCGGCCATGCACAGCTCCACGTGAGATGAGAACTGACTCCCTGTGGGGGCTCCAGGGGATCCCCAAGACCCAAGTCAGCACGGGTGAGGAAAGCTCAGGCACCGGCCTCAGCTCCAGACCAGGCCTGAGGACCCGGCACTGACGGGGGAGGAATCCCCAGAGGCTTCTCGCAACTCGCATGGAGAATGGCCTATCTTGAGGCCACAGGGGCTGGTCTGTAGGTCCCCATCATAACTCGAGAAGACCCCACCGCAACTCGTGAAAAACCAGGAGCTTCATGGCTGCTTGCGGGGTGAGGCCCTTGTCCACTGTGGCGTCTCAAGGGAAATCACCCCTTCCAGCTGGAACTCGAATGGCTCCTTCACACTTATGCTGTGACCCACGAAATTCCCCAACCCAACAGTCGCCACTAGAGAGGAACACCAAGGGTCCCACCATGATACAAGAGGAGCTCCTGCTAAGTTCCAGATGAGGATCCCTTTCCCTGGCCATTGGGAAAGGATTCCTGGTGCTCCCCTTGCAACCCAAGAGGAGGCGCTCACACCAGGAGAGTCTGGAGGAACACCAGGGTTCGTGCCACCATTCCCCAAGACCCCCAAATGCCTCATCCACTCCAGATGTACCTGACTGCCGTGCACTGACTCGACTGTCACCCCAAGGATCGACTTGTGCCATGCTGGTACATGAGACATCCCTAAGGTACCTAGAGTGCAAGCCACAGATACCTGTGTCAGCTTGACGGGAGCCTGACACTGCTGGTGCAGCTTGTGACGAAAGTGTCTGTGCACATCTCCACGCGAGAGGAGGCCTGACTTTCCTGTGGGGGCTCCAGGGGAAACCCAAGTCCCATGTCAGCACTGACAAGGAAAGCTCTGGCTCTGGCCTCTGCTCCAGACTAGGACTGAGAACCCGGTGCAAACTGGGGTGGAATCCCCAGAGGCCCCTCGAAACTCGCATGGAGAATGGCCACTCTTGAGGCCACAGGGGCGTGTCCCTGGGGTTCCCGTCGCAACTCAAGAGGACCCCACTGCAACACAAGAAAAACCAGGAATTTCTCCCCTGCAGGCAGGGTGAGGCGTTTGTCTGCTCTGGCGTCTCGTGGGAGATCACTACTTCCCTCTTGGACCTAAAAAGTATTCTAAACACCCTTGCTGTGACCCAAGAGTTCCACGAGACCACCGTCCCCACTCGAGAGGAACACCGAGGGTCCTGACGTGACCAAAGAGGTGCCATGTTTTCCCCTGGTCAACTCCAAATGAGGGTGCCTTTCCCTGCTCTGACTGGAAAGGATTCCCGGCGCTCCCCTCCCAAGCTAAGTGGAGGTGCTCGCACCAGGAGAGTCGGGAGGAACAAGAGGGGTCGTGCCACCATTCACAAAGACACCCAAATGCCTCGGCCACTCCAGATGAAACTGACTGCCCTTCACTGCTCGACTGTCATCCCTAAAATGAAAGCATGACACGCTGGCACGTCTGACAACCCTGGGGTACCTCGAAGTCAAGCCACAGATCTTTGTGTCCGCTCGACAGGGAGCATGACACTGCTGCTGCAGCTGGGGAGGCAAGTGGCCGTGCGCGTCTGCAGGCGAAACAAGGCCTGACTCCCCTGTGGGGGCTCCAGGGGAACCCCAAGACGTACGTCAGCACGGGTGATTAAAGCTCAGGCTCTGGCCTCAGCACCAGACGAGGACTGAGGACCCACCAATGACTGGGGAGGAATCCCCAGAGGCGCCCGGCAACTGGCACGGAGACTGGCCTCTCCTGAGGCCACAGGGGTGGATCCCTGAGGTCCCAGATGTAACTACAGAGGACCCCGCCGAAACTCGAGGAAAACCAGAAACTTCTCCCCTGCAGGCAGATGAGGCCCTTGTCCGCTGAGGATCTTGGGGGAAATCACCACTTCCCTCTTGGACCTCGAAAGACTCCTTCACCCCCTTACTGTGACCCAAGATGTTCCCCGTCCCCCTCAAGAGGAAAACCGAGGGTCGTGCCATCACTCAAGAGGAGCCCTGTTTTTCCCTGCTCAGCTCCTGATGAGGGCCCCTTTCCCTGCTTTGTCTTGAAAGGTTTCCCAGCACTCCCCTCGCATTGAAGAGGAGGTGGTCAAACCAGGAGCGTCGGTAGGAGTATCAGGGTTGGGCCACCATTCCCCAAGTCCCATAAATGTCTCGTCCACTCCAGATGAACCTTACTTCCCTGCACTGCGTAGACTGTCACCCAGAGGCTCGACGCCTGACACACTGGCACATGTGACAGCCCTGGGTAGTACATCTAGTGCAAGACACAGATCCCTGTGTCTGCTCCATGGGAAGCATGACACTGCTGCTGCAGCTGGGGAGAAAAGCGGCCGTGCACATCTCCAGGCGAGACGAGGCCTGTCTCCTCTGTGTGGGCCTCAGCGGTCCCCCAAGTCCTATGTCAGCACGGGTGAGGAAGCTCAGGTTCAGGCCTCAGCCCCAGACGAGGACTGAGGGCCCAGCGACAACTGGGGAGGAATCTCCAGAGGTGACTGGCAACTGGCACGGTGTCTGGACACATGTGAGGCCACAGGGTAGGACCCTGGGGTCCCTGTTGTAACTCGAGAGGACCCCGCCGCAACTCGAGAAAAACCAGAAGCTTCTCCCCTGCAGCCGGGGTGAGGCCCTTGTCTGCTACTGCATCTCGGGGGAAAGCACCCCTTCCCTCTTGGATCTCGAATGGCTCATTCACCCCCTTGCTGTGACCCAAGAAGTTCCCCACCCCACCCGTTCCCACTCGAGAGGAAACCCGACTGTCCTGCCGAGACTCAAGGGGAGCCCAGTTTGCCCTTGCTCAGATCCAGATGACGGTCCCCTTTCCTGCTCCATCCCTTTTCCTGCTCCATCGGGAAAGGGTTCCCGGCGCTCCCTTTAGATGCCAAGGGGAAGCGCTCGCACGAGGAGAGTCAGGAGGAGCATCAGGGGTCGGGCCACCATTCCCCAAGACCCCCAAATGCCTCATTCACTACAGATGAACCTGACTACCATGCAATGCCTCGACTGTCACCCCGAGGCTCGACGCCTGACAAACTGGCACGTTTGACAGCCGTGGGGGACCTCGAGGTAAAGTCACAGATCCCTGTGTCCACTCGACAGGGAGCCTGATATTGCTGCTGCAGCTGGGGAGGCAAGCGGAAGTGCACGACTCCAGGCGAGATGAGGCCTTACTCCCGTCTGGGTGCTGCAGGGGAACCCCAAGACCTATGTCAGGTTGGGTGAGGAAAGATCAGGCTCCAGCCTTTGCACTAGACGAAGACTGAGGACCCGGCGATGACAGTGGAGGAATCCCCAGAGGCACCTGACAACTGGCACGGAGACTGGCCTCTCTTGAGGCAATAGTGGCGGGTCTGGGGTCCCCATCGTAACTCGAGAGGACCCGCCGCAACTCGAGAAAAACCAGAAGCTTCTCTCCTGCAGGCGGCGTGAGGCCCTTGTCCGCTATGGCATCTCGGGGGCAATCACCCCTTCCCTCTTGGACCCCGAAAGGGTCCTTCACTCCCTTGCTGTGACCCAAGAAGTTCCCCTCCACACCCATCCCCACACGAGAAGAACCCCAAGGGTCCCGCCGCGACTCAAGAGAAGTCCCGTTTGCCCATGCTCAGCTCCAGATGAGGGACCATTTCCCTGCTACCTCTGGAAAGGTTTCCAGGCGATTGTCTCAAATCCCAGGAGGAGGCGTACACACCAGGAATGTCTGGAGGAGCATCAGGGGCAAGGCCACCATTCCCCAAGATCCCCAAATGTTTCATCCATTCCAGATGAACCTCACGGCCCTGCACTGCCTCGACTGTCACCCCGAGGCCTGACGCCCGACTCACTGACACGGGTGATAACCCTGGGGTACCTCGAGGGCAAGCCACATATCCCTGTGTCTGCTCGACAGGGAGACTGACACTGATGCTGCAGATGGGGAGACAAGCAGCCCTGCACGTCTCCAGTGGAGACGAGGCCTGACTCCAATGTGGTACTCCAGGGGAACCCCAAGACCTATGTCAGCATGGGCGAGGAAAGCTCAGGCTGAGGCCTCAGCAGCAGACGAGGACTTAGGACCCGGTGACGACTGGGGAGGAATCCCCAGAGGCGCCTGGCAACTGGCACGGACACTGGCCTCTCCTGAGGCCACAGGGGCGGGTCCCTGGGGTCCCTGTCGTGACTCCCTGCCACAATTCGAGGAAAACCAGGAGCTTCTCCTGTGAAGGCGAGATGAGGCCCTGGTCTGCTGCGGGTCTCGGGGGAAATCACCCCTTCCGTCTTTGAACTCAAAAGGGGCCGCCACACCCTTGCTTTGATCCACAAGGTTCCCAGAGGCACCCGTCCCCATTCAAGAGGAACAACGATGGTCCCACTGCCACTCAAGAGAAGCCCTGTTTTCCCCTGCTCAGCTCCAGATAAGGGTCCCTTTTTCTGCTCCATCGGGAAAGGATTCCGGGCGCTCCCCTTGCCTCTCAAGAGGAAGCTCTTACCTCAGGAGAGTCGGGAGGAACGCCACGGGTCATGCAACCATTCCCCCAAATGCCCAAAAGCGGGGTGCTTTTGGTGCATGAGCCTCCTGGTTTTCCTCAGTCCACTGCAGATGAGCCTGACTGCCCTGCACTGCCTCGACTGTCACCCTGGCAATTGACTCATACGACGCTGGCACGTGTGACAGAACTGAGGTACCTCGAGGGCAAGCCACAGATCCCTGTGTCCGCATGAAGGGTAGCCTGACACTGCTGCTGAAGCTCAGGAGGAAAGCTGCCGTGCACGTCTCCACGAAAGACGAGTCTGACTCCCCTGTGGGGGCTCCAGGGATACCCTAAGACCCATGTCAGCATGGGTGAGGAAAGCTCAGGTTTCGCCTCAGCTCCCAACGAGGACTGAGGACCTGGCGCTGACTGGGGAGGAATCCCCAGAGGCCCCTCGTAACTCGCTCAGAGACTGGCCTCTCCTGAGGTCACAGGGGCAGATCTCTGGGCTCCCTGTTGTAACTCAAGAGGACCTGCCGCAACTTGAAAGAAACCAGGAAATTCTCCCCTGCAGGCGGGGTGAGGCCGTTGTTTGCTGCGGTGTCTCAGGTTAAATCACCCCTTCCCTCTTGGACCTCGAAAGGCTCCTTCACACCCTTGCTGTGACCAACGAAGTTGCCAGACCCACCCATCCCCACTCGAGAGGAACACCCAGGTTCCTGCTGTGACTCAAGTGGAGCCCCGTTTTTCACTGCTCAGCTCCACATGAGGGTCCCTTTCCCTGCTCCGTTGGGAAAGGTTTCCCGGCTCTCCCCTCGCATCCCAAGCCGAGGCGCACGAACCAAGAGCGTCGGGAGGAACACCAGGTATCGTGCCACCATTACCCAACTCCCAAATGCCTCGTCCAACCAGATGAAACTGACTGCCCTGCACTGCCTCGACTGTTACCCCAAAAATCAAATCACGCCACGCTGGCATGTGTGAGAGCCTTGGGGTACCTCGACTGCAAGCCACAGATCCCTGTGTCTGCTCGATGGGGAGCTTGACACTGCTGCTGCAGCTCAGGAGGAAAGCAGCGGTGCATATTTCCACACGAGAAGAGGCCTGACTCACATGTTGAGACTCCAGGGGAACCACAATACCCATGTCAGCTCTGGTGAGGAACGCTCAGTCTCTGGCCTCAGATCTAGACGAGGACTGAGGATCAGGCGCCGACTGGAGAGGAATCCCCAGAGGCCCCTCACAACTCGCTCGAGACTGGCTTCTCTTGAGGCCACAGGGGCGGGTCCCTGAGGACCCCATCGTAAGTCGAGAGGACCACACCGCAACTGGAGAAAAACCAGGAGCTTCTCCCCTGCAGGCAGGGTGAGGCCCTTGTCTGCTGCGGTGTCTCGGGGAAAATCACTCCTTCCCTCTTGGACCTCGAAAGGCTCTGTCACACCCTTGCTGTGATCCACGAAGTTCCCCCACCCACCCATGCTCACTCGAGAGGAACACCTAGCGTCTCGCCGCTACTCAAGAGGAGTCCGTTTTCCCCTGCTTAGCTCCCAATGAGAGTCCCTTTCCCCGCTCTGTCGGGAAAAGATTCCTGGCGCTCCCCTCACATCCCAAGAGTAGGCACTCACACCAGGAGAGTCTGGAGGATCACCAGGGGTCGTGCCACCATTCCCCAAGTCCCCCAAATGCCTTGCCCACTCCAGATGAACCTGACTGCCCTGCACTGCCTCGACTGTCACCTCCAGGATCGACTCACGCCACACTGGCACATGTGACAGCCTTGGGGGTAGTTCGAGGGCAAGCCACAGATACTGTGTCTGCTCTACTGGGAGCCTGACACTGCTGCTGCAGCTCGGGAGGATAGCAGCCTTGCACGTCTCCACGTGGGACGAGACCTGACTTCCCAGTGTGGGCTCCAGAGGAACCCCAAGTCCCATGTTCTCACAGGTGAGGAAAGCTCAGGCTCCGGCCTCAGCTCCAGAGGACTGAGGACCTGGCGCTGACTGCAGAGGTATCCACAGAGGCCTCTCACAACTCGCACGGAGACTGGCCTCTCCTGAGACCACAGGGGCTGGTCCTTGGCATCCCCTTCGTAATTCGAGAGGACCCTGCCACAACTCGAGAAAAACCAGGAGCTTCTCTCCTGCAGGCGGGTTGTGGCCTTTGTTCACTGTGGCGTCTTGGGGGAAATCACCCTTTCCCTCTTGGACCTCGAAAAGCTCTTTCACATCCTTGATGTGACCCATGAAATTCCCTGACCTACCCATCCCAACATGAGAGGAACACCAAGGGTCCCACTGTGACTCAAGAGGAGCCCCGTTTTTCCCTGCTCAGCTCCAGATGAGGGTCTCTTTCCCTGCTGTAGGGAACAAAGTATAAGGGAGGCTGGGAAGACTCTTGCAAGCAAGTCTCCTGGTCAGGGCTGAATATTCTTGCAAACGAGATTTCTGTCAAAAATCCTTTGATCCCGTGAGAAAAGAACATTTCTTGCATACAAGGATGTTTCTCTGATTCTTCTAAAAAGAACAGACCCGGGGACAATGTGGATTCTAACTTGATAAGGAAATTCCCCAAAACAAAGTCTTAGCTGCAGTAAATAAGTTAAAGTTAAGGTTATCTCGCCCCATGCCTGTGAACTGTATAGTCGCTGAATCATAGTGTTTGGCAACGTGCCCTGCTGATTGTTGTGCAAAAGATATAAAATAAAGCAGCTGCAAGAAGCAGCAGAATAAAAAAAAAAGATTCAAACCACTCGGCCGTGTTGGTGTTTCATTCTGTCGCTAGTATCTGGCCCTCAACACGGGGCACAACGGAACTGAAAGGGTAAGCACCCCGGGGCGGAAAGCTGAAAGGGGGACTTTTGGGAAAAAGAAAAGTAAGAGAAAAGAAAAAGAAAAAAACATAGGGAATTCCCTGTCTTTAAGGTCACAATATATGGAGCTGGTTAAGGGGCTCCTGCATTTTATAGGAGTTAAGACGTCTACCCGCTGTTTGAGTGAGTTGTTCTGCCTTATAGAGAAGCATTGCTATTGGTTTAAATATGAAACAGAAATACCGCTGAATTTAAAGGAATGGAAAAAGGTACAAAAGGAGTTAAGAAGGCAGCATCAAAAAGGAAATGTGATTTCTTTAAAGCTGTGGACTCTATGTAGTGCTATAATGCAGGCTTTTAAATTAATGATTGCTGATAGTGAGGCCACCTCATGTCCTCTTAAGAAGGATGATGATCCCCTGTATGAGGATGTGCTTGTGGGAGAGAAGAAGGAAGGCAAATGTGAGGAGGGGGCTTCACCTCGGCCTCCGCCCAAGCCTCTGGACAGTAGTACAGATTCATCCACCGAGACAGATGGAGAAGTTAGTTCGGGGGAGGATTCAGATTCTGTAGAGGCAATGACTGCTGCTTTTCGGAAGTTTTTATTAAATAGAAAACGAACTTCCAAGGGAGTTAACCCTTCTGCACCACCTTATGCATCTATTCCCGGTGGCTGCTGATAAAGCTGAAATAGGGAGAGAAAATCGGCGGTTTACATTCCCTGCTTCTGTGTTCTATGATGATGATCTTCCAGCGCCCCAGGAGGAGGTGTTTATAAACTACAGACTAATGTTTTTGGCCCATTGCCAAGAGGAATTTTTGGTTTGCTTTGGGGGAGAAGTAGTGCGGCATTAAGAGGACTGACTGTATTCCCAGGAGTAATTGATTCTGACTATGTCGGCAAAATTTTAATTATGGTCTCTACATCACAAACTCTTTCTTTATTGGCAGGGGAACGGATTGCACAACTTCTTTTGCTACCTTATCACCCGTTTCCTTCATATTCAAATGAGAGAGTCGGTGGTTTTGGAAGTACAGGACAAAGTATATTTTGGGAAATGCTTATTAATGACTCTCGCCCTTCAATGTCACTGATTATTGAAAATAGACAATTTGAAGGATTAGTGGATACAGGAGCAGATGTTTCAGTTATTTTCTCTCCAGTAGTGGCCTAATGACTGGAAAAAGAAAAAAAGTCTTCTTATTTTAACAGGCTTAGGATCTATAGCAGATATGTGGAGAAGCACTCAACCTTTGTCATGCCAGTTGTCTAACGGAAAAAAAAGTATTTGTTTCTTTTTACATTGTTAATATACCTATTAATATTTGGGGAAGGGATCTTTTATCTTCTTTAGGAACAACGCTCACCATCTCATCGGAGAACTTGTATCTACTGCTCAGATTCCTCGAGCTCTCCCATTGAAATGGTTAACTGATGTCCCTAAATGAGTTGAGCAGTGGCCACTTCCAAAAGTGAAGCTCGAGGCTTTGGAAGAATTAGTAGAGGAACAACTAGTAGAGGAACAACTTCAGTCTGGCCATATCAAACCTTCCACGTCTCCTTGGAATTGTCCTGTTTTTGTCATTAAGAAAAAATCTGGTAAATGGAGAATGTTGACTGATTTAAGAGAAATGAACAAACGTATAGAACCTATAGGGCTTTCCCTGGTGGTGCAGAGATTAAAGCGTCTGCCTGCAATGCGGGAGACCTGGGTTCTATCCCTGGGTCGGGAAGATTCTCTGGAGAAAGAAATGGCAACCCATTTCAGTACTCTTGCCTGGAGAATCCCATGGACAGAGGAGCTTGGTGGGCTACAGTCCACGGGGTTGAAAAGTGTCGGACAGACTGAGTGACTTCACTTCACTTCACATAGAACCTATGGGAGCTATGCAATTAGGTCTCCCTTCTCCTGCTTTGATTCCACAGAATTGGTATTTGATGGTTTTAGATTTGAAGGATTACTTTTTTAATATTCTTTTGCAAATAAAGATAGAAATAAATTTGCTTTTACTATTGCAGTGTATAATCATTGGCAGCCCGTAAAACGTTATCAATGGACAGTGTTGCCTCAAGGAATGATTAACAGCCCTACACTTTGTCAGAAATTTGTTGATCGTGCTCTTATCACTGTGAGGCAACAATTTTCTAATTGTTTTCTCTATCATTATATGGATGATCTTTTATTGGCTGCTCCTAGTAAAGAGGAGCTGTATAAATTTTTTATTCCTGTGAAAACGGTTTTAAGTGATTTTAATCTTCAAATTGCTCCTGAAAAAATTCAAACTGAATTTCCTATTTCATATTTAGGTGCTATTTTGGAACGGCAAAGAATAAAACCTCAAAAAGTCCAAAGTAGACCAGATAATTTGAAAACTCTTAATGATTTTCAGAAACTTTTGGGTGATATTAACTGGTTACGTCCCATGTTGGGGATCCCTACACATCAATTGCATCATTTATTTTCTACCCTGGAGGGTGATGCTGCTCTTAATAGTCCTCGATCTCTTACTTCTTGAGCAATAGAGGAATTACACTTTGTAGAACAATGGTTGAATGAAGGATTTCTTACTTATCTAAAACAGGATCAACCTATGTATTTCATGGTGTTCCATATTTCTTATTCTCCTACGGGAGTTATTGCTCAATCTGCAGGGTTGATCGAGTGGGTATTTTTACCCAATAATTATACAAAAAAGCTTACTACTTATATGGATAGAATTGCTTTCCTCATTCTGAAAGGTTGAGGCTGCATTACCCAGTTAATTGGAAGTGACCCTCAAACAATCATTACTCAACTTACTTCCACCCAAATCTCTAATTGTTTACAGTTTAATGAAAATTGGCAGATAGCTCTTGCATCTTATTCAGGAACTTTTTCTAATCATTATCCTCAATCAAAATTAATAGATTTTCTTCAACACACGCCAGTAATTTGTAAATCTCCTATATCTAATATTCCGGTTGAAGGGCAAACTGTTTTTACAGATGTCAATAAAAACACTGCTGGCTATTGGACTGATACTGCTTCTAAAGTTGTTCCGCATTCCTTTTCTTACATGCAGCCTGCTGAAATTTGGGCCATTTGTCTGGCACTACAGGATTTTTTTGATGTTCCTATTAATATTGTTTCTGATTGTAAATATGCAGTATTTTCATGTATTTATCCTCCTGAAACCACTCTACCATTAACTTTAAGAACTAATATTGATACATTATTTTTTCAGGTTCAAAATTATTAATCAGGTGACTAAACCATGTCTTTTTAACTCATATTCGAGCTCATTCTTCTCTCCCTGGACCATTATCCCAAGGAAATGCAAATATAGATGCCTTACTTTATCCTTTACAGTCTGCAACACAAGAACATTGCTTATATCATACTAATTCTAAAGGATTACAAAAAACTTATTCTTTAACATGAAAACAAGCTCAACACATTGTTTGTTTTTGTTCTATATGTGCACCATTTGTCTTGCCCTTTGCCCCTCCTGGAGTAAATCCCAGAGGATTACAATCTAACCAAATCTGGCAAATGGATGTTGTTTTTATTTCCTCATTCGGTAAACAGAAATATGTTCATCATACTATAGACACTTATTCTCACTTTCAGTGGGCTACTGCCTTAAGCTCAAAAAAGGCTGACTCCATTATTACGCACTTATTATTTTGTTTTGCTATTATGGGCATACCTATAGAATTAAAAACTGATAATGCTCCCACATATCAATCCTCTAAATTATCTCAATTTTTAAAACAATATCATATTAAGCATATACTTTTGGAATTCCTTATAACAGTCAAGGAAAAGCTATAATTTAAAGAGCTAATTGTACTCTTTGTGAGTATCTTGAAAAAATAAGAAAGGGGGAGAAGGGTGTGATATCACCAATGGGTGTATTAAATAAAAAGCTATTAAGTCTTAATTATTTGAATGTCTGGAGAAAAGATAAGATGACTCCAGCAGAACAGCATTTTGGCAATACAGAAAAGAAGACAAAAAGCTTTGAACATTCCTGGGTATGGTATAAGGATGAGATAAAGGGATGGATTCCAGCAGTACTTCATTTTCGGGGGAGAGGATATGCTTTCATTTCTGTGAATGATTCCAGGATCTGGGTTCCATTAAGACTGGTGAAGTTGCAGGATGAGTGACCCATTCGTGTGCCAGTTTCAGGAACTGTCCATGCAGAGGACCTTCACCTTTGCAACAAGAGAAGCGAATCCACCTACATGGGGACAGCTGAAGAAACTGATGCAGGAAGCTGAAAAGACATTGCAGAAGGCGGGACAGCCATTGAATCCTTCTAATCTTCTGTTGGCCATGATGGCAGTGGTGACTTGTCAGGTAATGTATGTGGAAGCTACTAATTATACTTACTGGGCTTATATTCCTAACCCTCCTTTGGTGCGGGCGGTGTCTTGGGGTGAAGTAGAAGTTCCTGTCTGTATTAATGTAACTAATTTTTCCCTCCACCTGACTGTGGAGGGATTGAGCAATTATCCCAGCATGTACAAAATTATAATGTTACTAATCTTACTATAGCAGCTGAAGGTATTCCTTTATGTATAGCAGGACATTCCTTTTGTCTGTCTACAAAAACACACTCACGTCATTCTTATAATACTTGGGGAGTTCAATATAGGGGACAACAATGTCGCAGTTTTTACTGTGCTCATTTCTTCTCGTGGCTTTCATACTTCACAGTCTTACTTAAATAAGAATAAGAGGGTACATATGTCCCTCTGCCCTGCTTCATTTTTTGAAGCATCTTTATCACATCTGGAGTGGGAACGTTGCAGGGATCATGGCCCTCGTCTAGTTATGAATTATTCAAATCATGTAATTGTAGATTGGAGTCCTACTCATGGGGAATTTTTAGAAAAATGGTCTAATCAATCTTTGAAATGGCATCGCATAAATGGTACCCTGTATGCTCAAGGAAATGAAACTGTAAAATGGCAACATTTTGCATTGGTTCCACCTCAGTTGCAAATGGTGTGACACCCTCAATTACAAGGGGATATGTGGCAATTGTGGGCTGTGTCAGGTAATCTTACTATTTGGACTGGAAATTTCACCTTGATCCTTCTGGGCCTTTTCAAGTTGATTTGCATATTAACAAATCTTACTCTGCTATAGCAGAGTAAAATTTCCTTATTCTCTACAGTATGGGCAATGGGTTTGGAATGAAATTTTGGGATTTATAACATGTTCTGATTGCAACTTGACTTAATGCATAAACCGTTCTTGGTGGGAAAATGTTGAAAACAAGATGGTTCATTCCAGTAATTACTCTTTGGTTATTGTGAAAGCATGGACTGAACTCTGGTTACCTATTAATTTTACTCGACCTTGGTCAGACTCTTTTGATGTCACTCATCTTGTGAATGCTGTACAAACTCTTTTCCATTGATCCTGAAGAATGCTTGGCATCGTCATCACATCAGTTCAGTAACAGCAACAGCAACTGTAGCAGTTCTTGCTTTGCATCAAGGCATACAGACTGCCGATTTTGTCAAGGAGTGGCATAAGGATGCTCATTTATTGTGGCAACAACAGCATGATTTGGACGCTCAGTTGGCTACTGATGTATTGAATTTACAACACACTGTTTGCTGGTTAGGAGATCAAGTGACTGTGTTAGCTACAAGGAGTGTGTTAAAATGTGATTGGAATACATATCACCTATGTGTAACCCCTGTTCCCTTTAATATGATTGAGGGCTGGGAAAAAGTGAAAATGTCTTTGGTGGGACACCAGAATTTAACTGCTGAAATTATGGAATTGGAACAAACTATATTGTCAACTTTTAGTAAGACACTGCCTTATATTATTGGTTCTGATATACTGAGGAATCTTCAAGAAGGATTAGATAACTTCAGTCCTTTAGGGCATGCATCTACATTGTTAACAACATCCTTTGTGATAACTTTGTTAGTTGTTGCTTTATGTTTCATTGCTTTTATAGTCTACCGGTGCAGGTGAGCAGGGAAATAACTGAAAGAAGAAGCTTTGCATATTCAGGCGCTTATTCAGCACCTGCAAGAAAAGAAAGGGGGAGATGTAGGGGAAAAAGTATAAGGGAGGCTGGGAAGACTCTTGCAAGCAAGGCTCCTGGTCAGGGCTGAATATTTTTGCAAACAAGATCTTCAGCCAAGAATCCTTTGATCCCGTGGGAAAAGAATATTTCTTGCATACAAGGATGTTTCTCTGATTCTTCTAAAAGGAACAGACCCAGGGACAAAGTGGATTCTAACTTGATAAGGAAGTTCCCCAAAACAAAGTCTTAGCTTTAGTAAATAAGTTAAGGTTAAGGTTATCTCACCCTGCTTCTGCGAACTGTATAGTCTCTGAATCATAGTGTTTGGCAACTTGACCTGCTGATTGTTGTGCAAAAGATATAAAATAAAGCAGCTGCAAGAAGCAGCAAAAAAAAAAAAAAAAAAAGATTCAAACCACTCAGCCGTGTTGGTGTTTCATTCCATGGCTAGCAAACTGCTCCATCGGGAAAGGATTCCAGGCACTCCCCTTGCATCCCAAGAGGAGGTGCTCACATCAACAGAGCCTGGAGAAACACCAGGGGTCGAGCCACATTTCCCCAAGACCTCCAACTGCCTCATCACTCCAGATGAACCTGACTGCCCTACACTGCCTCGAATGTCACCCCGAGGATCGACTCATGGCATGCTGGAATGTATGGCATCCCTGGGTTACCTCGATAGCAAGCCACAGATCCCTGTGTCCGTTCGACGGGGAGCCTGGCACTCCTGCTGCAGCTCGGGAGGAAAATGGCCGTGCACGTCTCCATGCGAGATTACGTGTGACTCCACTGTGGGGGTTCCAGGGGAACACCAAGACCCATGTCAGCACGGGCGAAGAAACTACAGGCTCTGGCCTCAGCTCCAGACGGAAACTGAGGACCCGCACCGACTGATGAGAAATCCCCAGAGGCCCATCGCAACTCGCACGGAGACTGGTCTCTCCTGAGGCCACAGGAGTGGGTCCCTGGGGTCCCCTTCATAACTAGAGATCACCCCACCGCAACTCGAGACAAACCAGGAACTTCTCCCCTGCATGTGGGGTGAGGTGGTTGTCCACTGTGGCATCTCGGGGGAATTCACCCCTTCCCTCTTGGACCTTGAAAGGCTCCTTCACAGCCGTGCTGTGACCCATGAATTTCCCCGACCCACCAGTCCCAACTCGAGAGGAAAACTGAGGGTCCCGTTCAACTCAAGATGAGCCCCGATTTCCCCTGCTCAGCTCCAGATGAGGGTCCCTTTATCTGCTCTGTCGGGAAAGGATTCCTGGCACTCCACTTGCATCTCAAGAGGAGGCGCTCGCACCAGGAGAGTCGGGAGGAACACCAGGGGTAGTGCCACCATTCCTCAAGGCCCCAAATGCCTCGTCCACTCCAGATGAACCTGACTGCCCTGTACAGCCTCGACTGTCACCCCAAGGATCGACTCACGCCACGCTTGCATGTGTGACAGCCCTGGGGTAACTCGAGGGCAATCCACAGATCCCTGTGTCCACTCGACGGAGAGGCTTACACTGCTGCTGCTGCTCGGGTGGAAAGCAGCCGTGCAGGTTTCCACTCGAGGCGAGGCCTGGCTCCCCTCTGAGGGCTCCAGGGGAACACCAAGACCCATGTAAGCACGGGCAAGGAAAGCTCAGGCAGCGGCCTCAGCTCCAGATGAGGACTGAAGACGTGGCGTCCAATGGGGAAGAATCCGCAGAGGCTCCTCACAACTTCCCCGGAGAGAGGCCTCTCCTGAGGCCACAGAAGCAGGTCCCTAAGGTCCCCATCATAACTCGAGAGGAACCCGCACAACTCAAGAAAATCCAGGAGCTCCTCCCCTGCAGGCAGTGTGAGGCCTTTGTCCGCTGCCGCGTCTTGGGGGAAATCACCTCTTCCCTCTTGAATTTCAAAAGGCTCTTTCACACCCTTGCTGTGACACACGAAGTTCCCCGAACCACCCGTCCCCACTCAAGAGAACACCAAGTGTTCCACCGCATCTAATGAGAAGCACCTTTTTTCCCTGCTCAGTTCCAGGTGACAGGCCCTGTCCCTTCTCTGTCGGGAAAGGATACCCAGAACATCCCTCACATCCCAAGAGTTGTCGCTTGCACCAGCAGAGCCTGGAGACACACTAGGGGTCATGCCGCCATTCCCCAAGACCCCCAAATGCCTCATCCACTCCAGATGAACCTGACTGCCGTGCACTGACTCGACTGTCACCCCGAGGATCGACTTGTGCCATGCTGGTACGTGAGACATCCCTGTTACCTAGAGGGCAAGCCACAGATACCTGTGTCAGCTTGATGGGAGCCTGACACTGCTGTTGCAGCTTGTGACGAAAGCGTCTGTGCACGTCTCCACGCGAGAGGAGGCCTGACTTTCCTGTGGGGGCTCCAGGGGAAACCCAAGTCCCATCTCAGCACTGACAAGGAAAGCTCTGGCTCTGGCCTCTGCTCCAGACTAAGACTGAGGACCCGGTGCAAACTGGGGTGGAATCCCCAGAGGCCCCTCCAAACTCGCATGGAGAATGGCCACTCCTGAGGCCACAGGGGCTGGTCTCTGGGATTCCCGTCGTAACTCAAGAGGACCCCGCTGCAACACGAGAAAAACCAGGAATTTCTCCCCTGCAGGCAGGGTGAGGCGCTTGTCTGCTCTGGCGTCTCATGGGAAATCACCACTTCCTTCTTGGACCTAAAAAAAATCCTAAACACCCTTGCTGTGACCCACGAGTTCCACGAGACCACCGTCCCCACTCGAGAGGAACACCGAGGGTCCTGACGCGACCAAAGAGGTGCCATGTTTTCCCCTGCTCACCTCCAAATGAGGGTGCCTTTCCCTGCTCTGACTGGAAAGGATTCCCTGAGCTCCCCTCCCATCCTAAGTGGAGGTGCTCGCACCAGGAGAGTCGGGAGGAGCATGAGGTGTGGGGCCACCATTCACAAAGACACCCAAATGCCTCGGCCACTCCAGATGAAACTGACCGCCCTTCACTGCTCGACTGTCATCCCTAAAATGAAAGCACGACACACTGGCACGTCTGACAACCCTGGGGTACCTCGAAGTGAAGCCACAGATCTTTGTGTCCGCTCGACAGGGAGCATAACACTGCTGCTGCAGCTGGGGAGGCAAGTGGCCGTGCACGTCTGCAGGCGAAACAAGGCCTGACTCCCCTGTGGGGGCTCCAGGGGAATCCCAAGACGTACGTCAGCACGGGCGATTAAAGCTCAGGCTCCGGCCTCAGCACCAGACGAGGACTGAGGACCCACCAATGACTGGGGAAGAATCCCCAGAGGCGCCCGGCAACTGGCACAGAGACTGGCCTCTCCTGAGGCCACAGGGGCGGATCCCTGAGGTCCCAGACGTAACTACAGAGGACCCCGCCGAAACTCGAGGAAAACCAGAAACTACTCCCCTGCAGGCGGGTGAGGCCCTTGTTGGCTGCGGATCTCGGGGGAAATCACCACTTCCCTCTTGGACCTCGAAAGGCTCCTTCACCCCCTTACTGTGACCCAAGATGTTCCCCGTACCCCCGGAGAGGAAAACCGAGGGTCACGCCGTGACTCAAGAGGAGCCCTGTTTTTCCCTGCTCAGCTCCAGATGAGGGTCCCTTTCCCTGCTTTGTCTTGAAAGGTTTCCGGGCGCTCCCCTCACATTGAAGAGGAGGTGGTCAAACCAGGAGCATCGTGAGGAGCATCAGGGTTGGGCCACCATTCCCCAAGTCCCATAAATGTCTCGTCCACTCCAGATGAACCTGACTGCCCTGCACTGCGTCGACAGTCACCCAGAGGCTCAATGCCTGACACACTGGCACATGTGACAGCCCTGGGTAGTACATCTAGGGCAAGACACAGATCCCTGTGTCCGCTCCACGGGATGCCTGACACTGCTGCTGCAGCTGGGGAGGAAAGCGGCCGTGCACGTCTCCAGGCTAGACGAGGCCTGTCTCCTCTGTGTGGGCCCCAGCGGTCCCCCAAGTCCTATGTCAGCACGGGCGAGGAAAGCTCAGGCTCAAGCCTCAGCCCCAGACGAGGACTGAGGACCTGGCGACGACTGGGGAGGAATCCCCAGAGGCGACTGGCAACTGGCACGGTGTCTGGACACATCTGAGGCCACAGGGTTGGACCCTGGGGTCCCTGTTGTAACTCGAGAGGACCCTGCCGCAACTCGAGAAAAACCAGAAGCTTCTCCCTTGCAGCCGGGGTGAGGCCTTTTTCTGCTATCGCATCTCCGGGGAAATCACCCCTTCCCTCTTGGATCTCGAATGGCTCATTCACCCCCTTGCTGTGACCCAAGAAGTTCCCCACCCCACCCGTTCCCACTCGAGAGGAAACCCGACTTACTGCCGAGACGCAAGAGGACCCCCGTTTGCCCCTGCTCAGATCCAGATGATGGTTCCCTTTCCTGCTCCATCGGGAAAGGGTTCCCCGGGCTGCCTTCAGATGCCAAGAGGAAGCGCTCGTACGAGGAGAGTCAGGAGGAGCATCAGGGGTCGGGCCACCATTGCCCAAGACCCCCAAATGCCTCATTCACTACAGATGAACCTGACTACCGTGCAATGCCTCGACTGTCACCCCGAGGCTTGACGCCTGACAAACTGGCACGTTTGACAGCCGTGGGGTACCTCGAGGTAAAGTCACAGATTCCTGTGTCCACTCGACAGGGAGCCTGATATTGCTGCTGCAGCTGGGGAGGGAAGTGGAAGTGCACGTCTCCAGGCGAAACGAGGCCTGACTCCCGTCTGGGTGCTCCAGGGGAACACCAAGACCTATGTCAGGTTTGGTGAGGAAATATCAGGCTCCAGCCTCAGCACCAGACGAGGACTGAGGACCCAGCGATGACAGTGGAGGAATCCCCAGAGGCGCCTGGCAACTGGCACGGAGACTGGCCTCTCCTGAGGCAAAAGCGGCGGGTCTGGGGTCCCCATCGTAACTCGAGAGGACCCGCCGCAACTCGAGAAAAACCAGAAGCTTCTCTCTTGCAGGCAGCGTGAGGCCCTTGTCCACTGTGGCATCACCCCCTTCCCTCTTGGACCCCAAAAGTGTCCTTCACTCCCTAGCTGTGACCCAAGAAGTTCCCCTCCGCACCCGTCCCCACACGAGAGGAACCCCAAGGGTCCCACCACGACTCAAGAGAAGTCCCGTTTGCCCATGTTCAGCTCCAGATGAAGGACCATTTCCCTGCTACGTCTGGAAAGTTTTCCCGGCGATCGTCTCAAACCCCAGGAGGAGGCGTACACACCAGGAATGTCGGGAGGAGCAGCAGGGGTAGGGCCACCAGTCCCCAAGATCCCCAAATGTTTCATCCATTCCAGATGAACCTGACGGCCCTGCACTGCCTCGACTGTCACCCCGAGGCCTGACGCCCCACTCACTGACACGGGTGACAACCCTGGGGTACCTCTAGGGCAAGCCACATATCCCTGTGTCTGCTCGACAGGGAGACTGACACTGATGCTGCAGATGGGGAGACAAGCAGCCATGCATGTCTCCAGTCAAGACGAGGCCTGACTCCAGTGTGGTACTCCAGGGGAACCCCAAGACCTATGTCAGCATGGGCGAGGAAAGCTCAGGCTGAGGCCTCAGCAGCAGACGAGGACTTAGGACCCGGTGACGACTGGGGAGGAATCCCCAGAGGCGCCTGGCAACTGGCACGGACACTGGCCTCTCCTGAGGCCACAGGGGCGGGTCCCTGTGGTCCTCATCATAACTCGAGTGGACCCTGCCACAACTCGAGAAAAACCAAAAGTTTCTCTTTTGCAAGCGGAGTGAGGCCCTTGTCCGCTGCGGTGTCTCGGGGGATATCACCCCTTACCTCTTTGACCTCGAAAGGCTCCTTCACACCTTTGCTGTGACCCAGGAAGATTCCCGCCCCACCCATTTACACTCAAGACGAACCCCGAGGTACCTGCCGTGACTGAAGAGAAGCCCCTTTTTCCCCTGCTCAGCTCCAGATGAGTGGCCCTTTCCCTACTCCGTTGGCAAAGGGTCCCCAGCACTTCCCTTGCATCCCAGGAGGAGGCGCTCGCACCAAGAGATTCGAGAGGAGCATCAGGTGTGGGGCCACCATTCCCCAAGACTCCCAATTCCTCGTCCACTCCAGAAGAACCTTACTGCCCTGCACTGCCTCAACTCTCAACCCCGAGGCTGGACGCCCAACACACTGGCACGTGAGACAGCCCTGGGGTACCTCGAGGGCAAGCCACAGATCCCTGTGACCGCTCGATGGGGAGCCTGACACTGCTGCTGTAACTGGGGAGGAAAGCGGCCCTGCACATCTCCAGGCGAGTAGAGGCCTGACTACCCTGTGGAGGCTCCCAAAGACCTAAGTCAGCATGGGCGAGGAAAGCACAGGCTCCGGCCTCAGCACCAGAAGAGGACTGAGGACACAGTGATGACTGGGGAGGAATCCCCAGAGGTTCCTGTCAACTGGAACGGAGACTGGCCTCCCTGAGGCCACAGCTGCGGGTCACTTGGGTTCCATTCATAACTCGAAAGGACCCCACAGCAACTCGAGAGAAACCAGAAGTATCTCCTCTGCAAGCATGGTGAGGCCCTTGTCCGCTGCGGCGTTTCGAGCGAAATCACCCCTTCCCTCTTTGACCTGGAAAGGCTCCTTCACCCCCTTGCTCTGACCCAAGAAGTTCCCCACTCCACCCATCCCCACTCGAGAGGAACCCCGAGGATCCCACCGTGACTCAAGAGGAGCCGCGTTTTCCCCTGCTCATCTCCAGATGAGTGTCCCTTTTCCTACTCCGTCAGGAAGGGGTTCCTGGCGCTCCCCTCGCATCTCAGGAAGTGGCGCTTGTGCCAGGAGTTTCGAGAGGAGCCTCAGTGTTGCGGCCACCATTCCCCAAGACCCCCAATGCCTCGTCCACTCCAGATGAACCTGACTGCCCTGCACTGCCTCTACTGTCACCCCGAGGCTCGCCTCCCGACACACTGGTACATGTGACAGCCCTGGGGTTCCTCGAGGGTAAGCCACAGATCCCTGTGTCCGCTCGATGGGGAGCCTTACACTGCTGCTGCAGCTGCGGAGGTAAGCGGCAGTGCATGTCTCCAGGCGAGAGGAGGCCTGACTCCACTGTGGGGCTCCAGGGGAACCCCAAGACCTATGTCAGCACGTGCAAGGAAAGCAATGGCTCTAGCCTCAGCACCAGATGAGGACTGAGGACCCAGCAATGAATGGGAAGGAATCCCCAGAGGAGCCTGCCTACTGGCACGAAGACTGGCCTCTCTGGAGGCAACAGGGGCGGGTCCCCAGGGGTCTCCATCGTNACACACTGGTACGTGTGACAGCCCTGGGGTTCCTCGAGGGTAAGCCACAGATCCCTGTGTCCGCTCGACGGAGAGCCTTACACTGCTGCTGCAGCTGCGGAGGTAATTGGCAGTGCATGTCTCCCGGCGAGATGAGGCCTGACTCCGCTGTGGGGCTCCAGGGGAACCCCAAGACCTATGTCAGCACATGCAAGGAAAGCAAAGGCTCCAGCCTCAGCACCAAATGAGGACTGAGGACCCAGCAATGAATGGGAAGGAATCCCCAGAGGAGCCTGCCTACTGGCATGAAGACTGGCCTCTCCGGAGGCAACAGGGGTGGGTCCCCAGGGGTCTCCGTCGTATCTCGAGAGGACTCCGCCACAGCTCCTAAAAACCAGAAGCTTCTCCCCTGCCGGCGGGGTGAGGTCCTTGTCCATGGCGGTGTCTCGGTGGAAATCACCTTTTCCCTCTTGGACCTCGAAAGTCTCCTTCATCCCCTTGCTGTGACCTAAGAAGCTCTCCACCCCACTGGTCCCCACTCGAGAGGAAACCCGAGGGTCCCACCGAGACTCAAAAGCAGTCCCTTTTGTCCCTGCTCAGCTCAAGATGAGGGGCTCTTTCCCTGCTCCATCGAGAAAGGGTTCCTGGCGCTCCCCTCGCTTCCCAAGAGAAGGCAATCACACCAGGAGAATCAGCAGGTGCATCAGGTGTCGGGCCACAATTCTCCAAAACCCCAAAAGCCTTGTACAATCCAAATGAACCTGACTGCCCTGCACTGCCTATACTGTCACCCCAAGGCTTGACANCCCCACTGGTCCCCACTCGAGAGGAAACCCGAGGGTCCCACCGAGACTCAAAAGCAGTCCCTTTTGTCCCTGCTCAGCTCAAGATGAGGGGCTCTTTCCCTGCTCCATCGAGAAAGGGTTCCTGGCGCTCCCCTCGCTTCCCAAGAGAAGGCAATCACACCAGGAGAATCAGCAGGTGCATCAGGTGTCGGGCCACAATTCTCCAAAACCCCAAAAGCCTTGTACAATCCAAATGAACCTGACTGCCCTGCACTGCCTATACTGTCACCCCAAGGCTTGACATCCGACACACTGGCACGAGTAACAGCCCTGGGGTACCTCAAGGGCAAGCCACAAATCCCAATGTCCCCTCGATGGGGAACCTGACACTGCTGCTGCACCTGGAGAGGCAAGTGGCTGTGCACGTCTCCAGGCGAGACAAGGCCTGACTCCCCTGTGGGGGCTTCAGAGGAACCCGAAGACCTATGTCAGCACCGTCAAGGAAAGCTCAGACTCCGGCCACAGCACCAGACGAGGACTGAGGACCTGGCGACGACTGGGGAGGAATCCTCAGAGGCGCCTGGCAATTGGCACGGAGTCTGGACACTTCTGAGGCCACAGGGCTGTTCCCTGGGGTCTTCGTCGTAACTCGAGAGGACCCCGCTGCAACTCTTGAAAAACCAGAAGCTTCTCCCCTGCAGGTGGGATGAGGCCCTTGTCCACTGCAGCGTCTGGGGCACAATCACCCCTTCCCTCTTGAAACTCGAAAGGCTCCTTCACATTTTTGTTATTACCCATGAAGTTCCCCACCCTAGCCATCCCCACTCTAGAGGAACACCAAGGGTCCTGCCGTGACCCAAGAGGAGCCCCGTTTACCCATGCTCAAATCCAGATGAAGGTACCTTTCCCTGCTATGTCGGGAAAGGGTTCCCGGCGCTCACCTGGCATCCAAATAAAGGTGGTCGCACCAGGAGAGATGGAAGGAGCATCAGTGGTTGGGGCACCACTCCCCAAGACCTCCAAATGCCTCGTCCAATCCAGGTGAACTTGACGGCCCTGCACTGCCTCGAAGGAAACCCAGAGGCTCGACGCCCCCCCCCCCAACTGGCACGTGTGACAGCCCTGGGGTACCTCGAGGGCAAGCCACAGATCCCTGTGTCCGTCCGACTTGAAGCCTGATACTGCTGCTGCAGCTGGGAAGGCAAGTGGCCTTGCAAGTCTCCAGGCGAGACAACGCCAGACTGCCCTGTGGGGGCTCCAGGGGAACCCCAATACCTATGTCATTATGGGCGAGGAAAGCTCAGGCACCGGTCTCAGCACCAGACCAGGACTGATTACCCAGTGACGACTGGAGAGGAATCCCCAGAGGCACGTGGCAACTGGAAATGAGACTGGCCTCTTGTGAGCCCACGTCATAACTCGAGAAGACTCCGCCGTAATTCATCAAAAACCAGAAGCTTCTCCTCTGCACGTTGGTGAGGCCCTTGTCCCCTTCGACGGAGCGGGGGAAATCATCCATTCCCTCTTGGACCTTGAAAGCCTCCTTCACACCCGTGCTGTGACCTAAGAAGTGCCCTGCCCCACTCTTCCCCACTCGAGAGGAACCCGAGTATCTCGCCTCATCTCAAAGGAGTCCCATTTGCCCCTGCTCAGCTCCAGATGAGGGTCTCTATCCCTGCTCCATCGGGAAAGGGTTCTGGGGGCTCCACATGTATCCCAAGAGGAGGTGCTCACACCAGGAGAATCGGGAGGAACATCAGGGGTCGGGCCACCATTCCCCAAGACACCCAAATGCCTCGTCCACTCCAGATGAACCTGACTGCCCTGCACTGCCTCGACTGTAACCCCGAGGCTCGACACCCGACACACTGGCACGTGTGACAGCCCTGGGGTACTTCGAGGACAAGCCACAGATCCCTGTGTCCACTCGACGGGGAGCCTGACACTGCTGCTGCAGCTGGGGAGGCAAGTGGCCGTGCACTTCTCTAGGCGAGACGAGGCCTGCCTCCACTGTGGGGGCTCCAGAGGAACCCCGAGACCTATGTCAACATGGGTGAGGGAACCTCAGGCTTTGTTCTCAGTACCAGACGAGGAATGAGGACAGGGCGATGACTGGAGAGGAATCCCCAGAGGCGCCTGACAATTGGCACGGAGACTGGCCTCTCCTGGGACCACAGGGATGGGTCCCTGGGGTCCCCTTCTTAACGATAGACGACCCCCTGCAACTCTAGAAAAACCAGAAGCTTCTCCCCTGCAGGCGGGGTGAGGCCCTGGTCCACTGCTGTGTATCGCGGGAAATCACCCCTTCCCTCTTAGACCTCAATAGGCTCCTTCACACCCTTGCTCTGACCTAAGAAGTTCCCTGCCCCACCCATCCCCACTAGAGAGGAACCCTGAGAGTCCCACTGGGCCTCAGGTGGGCCAAAGTTTGCCCCTGCTCAGCTCCAGATGAGGATCCATTTCCCTGCTCTGTCAGGAAAGGGTTCCTGGTGCTCCCCTCGCAACCCAAGAGGAGGAGTTTGGACCAGGAGAGTCTGGAGGAGCATCAGAGTTCGGGCCACCATTCCCCATTTCCCCAAAACCTCGTCCACTCCAGATGAACCTGACGGCCTTGCACTGCTTCGACTGTCACCCTGAGGATCGACACCCGACACACTGGCACGTGTGACAGCCCGGGGGTAACTTGAGGACAAGCCCCATATCCCTGTGTTCACTCGACGAGGAGCCTACATTGCTGCTGTAACTGGGGAGGCAAGCGGCCGTGCACATCTCCAGGTGAGACGAAAATTGACTCTCCTGTGGGGACTCCAGGGGAACCCCAAGACCTATGTCAACACGGACGAGGAAAGCTCACGCTCCGGCCTCAGCACCAGACAAGGACTGAGGATCCAGTGACCACTGGTGAGGAATCCCCAGAGGCGCCTGGCTACTGGTTCAGAGACTGCCCACAACAGAGGCCACAGGGGCGTGTCCCTGGCGTCCCCGTTGTAACTCGAGAGGACCACGCTACAATTCACGAAAAAACTAGAAGCTTCACTTCTGCAGGTGGGGAGAGGCCCTTGTGCACTGATGTGGCTCGGAGAAAATCACCGCTTTCCTCTTGGACCTCGAAAGGCTCTTTCACACCCTTGCTGTGAACCAAGAATTGCCTCGCAGCACCCGTCCCCACTTGAGAGGAACCCCGAGGGTCCAGCTGCAACTCGAGGAGCCCCATTTGCCACTGCTCAGCTCCAGATGAGGGTACCTTACCCTGCTCCAAAGGGAAAGGGTTCCTGGCACTGTCCTCGTATCCAAAGAGGAGGCACTCGCACCAGGAGAATAGGGACGAGCATCAGGGTTGGGCCACCATTCCCCAAGACCCCCAAATTCCTCTTCCACTCCAGATGAACCTGACTGCTATTCACTGCCTCGACTGTCACCCCGAGGTTTGACGCTCGACAAACTGGCAGGTTTGATAGCCCTGGAGTACATAGTGGGCAAGCCACAGATCCCTGTGTTCTCTCGACGGGGAGTCGGACACTGCTTCTACAGCTGGGGAGGCAAGCGGCTGTGCACGTCTCCAGGCGAGAAGAGGCCTGACTCCCCTGTGGGGCTCCAAGGGAACACCAAGTTCTATGTCACCATGGGTGATGAAAGCTCAGGCTCTGGCCTCAGCACCAGACGAGGACTGAGGACCCGGCGATGACTGTGGAGGAAATCCCAGAAGCACATGGCAAATGGCACGGAAACTGGCCTCTTCTGAGGCCACAGGGGCGGGTCCCTGGGGTCCCCTTCGTAACTCCAGAGGACCTTCCCTCAATCGAGATAAACCAGAAGCTTCTCTGCTGGCGGGGTGAGGCCCTTTTCCACTTCAGCATCTTGGGAGAAATCATCCCTTCACTCTTTGACCGCGAAAGACTCATTCACCCCCTTGCAGTGACCCAAGAAGTTCCCAGCCACACTCGTCCACCCTCAAAAGGAACCCCGAGCATTCCATCATGACTCAAGAGTAGCCTCGTTTTCCTCTGCTCAGCTCCATGTGAGGGTCCCTTTCCCTGCTGCGTCGGGAAAGGTTTCCCAGTGCTCCCCTCAATTTCAAATAGGAGGCGCTCACACCAGGAGTTTCAGGAGGAGCACCAGGGGTCAGGCCACTATTCCCCAAGACACCCAAATGCCTCGTCCACTCCAGATGAACCTGACTGCCCGTCACTGCCTCGACTGTCAGCCCGAGGCTCGATGCCCGACACACTGGCACGTGTGACAGCCCTGGTTTACATTGTGGGCAATCCACAGATCTCTGTGTCGGCTCGACGGGGAGCCTGACACTGCTGCGGGAGCTGGGGAGGCAAGCGGCCATGCACGTCTCCTGGGGAGAAGAGGCCTAACTCCCCTGTGGGGCTCCAAGGGAACACCAAGATCTATGTCACCATAGGTGATGAAAGCTCAGGCTCTGGCCTCAGCACCAGACGAGGACTGTGGACCCAGGGACGAATGGGGAGGAATCCCCAGAGGCGCCTAGCAACTGGCAACGGAGACTGGCCTCCGATGAGGCCACAGAGAAAGTTCCCTGGGGATCTCGTCGTAACTCCAGAGGACCCTCCGCAATTGGAGAAAAATCAGAAGTTTCTCCCCTGCAGGCGGGGTGTGGCCATTTTCCGCTGTGGAGTCTTGGTTGAAATCACACCTTCCCTCTTGGACATCAAAAGGCTCCTGCACACCCTTGCTGTGACCCAAGAAGTTTCCCTTCCCAACCCTCCCCCACTCGAAAGAAAACCTGAGGGTCCCACCATGACTCAGGAGAGCCCTTTTTCCCATGCTCAGCTCCAGATGAGAGTCCCTTTCCCTGCTCCATCGAAAAAATGTTCCCGACACTCCCATCACATCCCAAGAGGAGGCGCTCACTCCAAGGAGAGTCGGGAGGAGCATCAGGGATTGGGCCACCATTCCCCAAGAAGTCCAAATGCCTCGTCCCCTCCAATTGAACCTGACTGCCCTGCACTGCCTCAACCGTCACTCCGAGGCTCGACGCCCAACACACTGGCACTTGTGACAGCCCTGGGGTATCTCGTGGGCAAGCAAAAGATCCCTGTGTCCGCTTGAAAGGAAGCCGGACACTGCTGCTGCAGCTGAGGAGGGAAGCGGTCATGCACGTCTCCAGGGGAGATGAGGCCTGACTCCCGTGTGGGGGCTCCAGGCGAACCCCAAGACCTAAATCAGCATGGCAAAGAAACCTCAGATGCCGGCCTAGGCACCAGATGCGGACTGAGGATCCAGCGACGACTGGGGGAAAATCCCCAGAGGCGCCTGGCAACTGGCACGGAGACTGGACTCTCCTGAGTCCACAGGGGCGGGTTATTAATGTCTGCATCTTAACTGGAGAGGACCCCTCCGTAACTCGGGAAAAACCAGATGCTTCTCCACCGCAGGTGGGATGAGTCCCTTGTCTGCTGCGGCATCTCGGGTGAAATCACCCCTTCCCTCTTGGATCTCAAAAGGTTCTTTAACACCCTTGCTGTGGCCCAAGAATTTCCCCGCCACAACCATCCCCACTCGAGAGGAACCCCGAGGGTTTCGCTGTGACTGAAGAGGAGCCCCGTTGGCCCCTGGTCAGTTCCAGCTGTGGATGCCTTTTCCAGCTCTGTTGGGAATGGTTTCCCGGCGCACCCATCACATTCCCAAAGAAGGTGCTAGCACCTGGAGAGTCAAGAGGAGCACCAGGGGTCGGGCCACCATTCAAGACGCCCAAATGCCTCATGCACTCCAGATGAACCTGACTGCCCTTCACTGCCTCGACTGTCAGCCCAAGGCTCGATGCCCAACACACTGGCAGATGTGACAGCCCTGGTTTACATCATGGGCAACCCACAGATCTCTGTGTCGGCTCGACGGGGAGCCTGACACTGCTGCGGGAGCTGGGGAGGCAAGCGGCCATGCACGTCTCCAGGCGAGATGAGCCCTGACTCCCCAGTGTGGGTTCCAGGGGAATCCCAAGACCTATGTCAGCACGGGCGAGGAAGGTCAGGCTCAGGCCTCAGCACCAGATGAGGTTTGAGGACCCAAGGACGACTGGGGAGGAATCCCCAGATGTGCTGCACAACTCGCATGGAGACTGGATTCTCCTGAGTCCACAGGGGCGGGTTCTTGTTGTACGCGTGGTTACTCGATAGGACCCTGCCACAACTCGAGAAAAGCCAGAAGCTTCTCCCCTGCAGGCGGCTTGAGGCCGTTGTCAATTGTGGCATCTCGGCGGAATTCACCCCTTCCCTCTTAAACCTCAAAAGGTCCCTCACACATTTGCTGTGACCCAAGAAGTTCCCCATCCCATTCGTCCCCTCTTGAGAGGAAGACCGAGTGTCCCGCCGCAACTCACGGGGAGCCCCGTTTTCCACTGCTCAGCTCCAGATGAGGGGCCCTTTCCATACTCCCCCGGGAAAGGTTTTGCAGTGTTCTCCTCGCATCCCAAGATGAGGCTCTCCCACCAGAAGATCAAGAAGCTCCTCAGGGGTCGTGCCACCATTCCCCAGGTCCGCCAAATGCCTCGTCCACTCCAGATGAACCTGAATGCCCCGCACTGCCTCGACTGTCACCCCGAGGTTCAACTCCCGAGACACTGGCACGTGTGACAGCTCTGGGATACCTCGTGGGCAATCCACAGATCCCTGTGTCTGCTCGCCGGGGAGCCGGACACTGCAGCTGCAGCTGGGGAGGCAAGCGTCCGTGCATGTCTCCAGGTGAGACGAGGATTGACTTTCCTGTGGAGGCTCAAGGGGAAGACCAAGACCTATGTTAGCACGGGCGAGGAAAGCTCAGGCTCAGGCCTCAGCATCATATGAGGACTGAGGACCCGGAGACGACTGGGGAAGAATCCCCAGAGGCGCATTGCAACTCACTCGGATTTTGGCCTCTCCTGAGGCCACAGGGGCTGGTCCCTGTGGTGCCTATCTTAACTCAAGAGGTCCCCACCACAACTCGAAAAAAACCAGAAGCCTCTCTGCTGCAGGCGGGGTGAGGCCCTTGTCCACTGCATCTTCTCGGAGGAAATCACCCCTTCCCTCTTGGACCTCGAAAGGCTCCTTCACACCCTTTCTGTGAGTCAAGAAGTTCCCCTTTTGACCCGTCACCACTAGAGAGGAACCCCGTTTTCCCTGCTCAGCTCCAGATGAATGTCCCTTTCCCTGCTCCTTCGGGCAAAAGTTCCTGGTGCTCCTCTCAAATCCCAAGAGGGGGCGCTCGAACCAGAAGTGTAAGGAGGAGCATCGGAGTGGAGCCACTGTTCCCCAAGACCGCCAAATGCCGCATCCACTCCAGATGAACCTGACTGCCCCGCACTACCTCGACTGTCACCCCGAGGTTCGACTCCTGAGACACTGGCACGTGTGACAGCTCTGGTGTACCTCGTGGGCAATCCACAGATCCCTGTGTCTGCTCGCCGGGGAGCCGGACACTGCTGCTACAGCTGGGGAGGTAAGCGGCCGTGCACGTCTCCAGGTGAGACGAGGACTGACTTTCCTGTGGAGGCTCGAAGGGAACACCAAGACCTATGTCAGCACGGGCGAGGAAAGCTCAGGCTCAGGCCTCAGCATCATACGAGGACTGAGGACCCGGTGACGACTGGGGAAGAATCCCCAGAGGCGCATCGCAACTCACACGGATTCTGGCCTCTCCTGAGGCCACAGGGGCGGGTCCCTGTGGTGCCTATCTTAACTCGAGAGGTCCCCACCACAACTCGAAAAAAACCAGAAGCCTCTCTGCTGCAGGCGGGGTGAGGCCCTTGTCCACTGCATCTTCTCGGAGGAAATCACCCCTTCCCTCTTGGACCTCGAAAGGCTCCTTCACACCCTTTCTGTGAGTCAAGAAGTTCCCCTTTTGACCCGTCACCACTAGAGAGGAACCCCGTTTTCCCTGCTCAGCTCCAGATGAATGTCCCTTTCCCTGCTCCTTCGGGCAAAAGTTCCTGGTGCTCCTCTCAAATCCCAAGAGGGGGCGCTCGAACCAGAAGTGTAAGGAGGAGCATCGGAGTGGAGCCACTGTTCCCCAAGACCGCCAAATGCCGCATCCACTCCAGATGAACCTGACTGCCCCGCACTACCTCGACTGTCACCCCGAGGTTCGACTCCTGAGACACTGGCACGTGTGACAGCTCTGGGGTACCTCGTGGGCAATCCACAGATCCCTGTGTCTGCTCGCCAGGGAGCCGGACACTGCTGCTGCAGCTGGGGAGGCAAGCGGCAGTGCACGTCTCCTGGCGAGATGGGCCCTGGCTCCCCAGTGTGGGTTCCAGGGGAACCCCAAAACCTATGTTAGCACGGGCGAGGAAGGTCAGGCTCAGGCCTCAGCGTCAGATGAGGTTTGAGGACCCAAGGACTATAGGGGAGGAACCCCCAGATGTTCTGCACAACTGGCATGGAGACTGGATTCTCCTGAGTTCACAGGGGCGAGTTCTTGTTGTACGCGTGGTTACTCGATAGGACCCTGCCACAACTCGAGAAAAGCCAGAAGCTTCTCCCCTGCAGGCGGCGAGAGGCCCTTGTCAATTGTGGCATCTCGGGGGAAATCACCCCTTCCCTCTTGGACCTCAAAAGGGTTCTCACATCTATGCTGTGACCCAAGAAGGTCCCCACCCCATCCATCCCCTCTCGAGAGGAAGACCGAGTGTCCCGTCGCAACTCAAGGGGAGCCCCGTTTTCTACTGCTCAGCTCCAGATGAGGGGCCCTTTCCATGCTCCGCCGGAAAAGGGTTCGCAGCCCTCTCCTCGCATCCCAAGATGAGGCTCTCCCACCAGAAGATCAAGAAGCTCCTCAGGGGTCGAGCCCTCATTCCCCCAAACCGCCAAATGCCTCGTCCACTCCAGATGAACCTGACTTCCCCACACTGCCTCGACTGTCACCCCGAGGTTCGACTCCCGAGACACTGGCATGAGTGACAGCTCTGGGGTACCTTGTGGACAATCCACAGATCCCTGTGTCTGCTCGCCGGGGAGCCGGACACTGCTGCTACAGCTGGGGAGGTAAGCGGCAGTGCACGTCTCCAGGTGAGACGAGGCCTGACTCCCTTGTGGGGGATCCATGGGAACCCCAAGATTTATGTCAACATGGGCAAGAAATGCTCAGGTACTGGCCTCAGCTCCAGACGAGGACTGAGTACCCGGCAATGAACTGGAGGAATCCCCAAAGGCACATGGCAGCAGGCACGGAGACTGGGCTCTCCTGAGGCCACAGGGGCGGGTCCACGGGCTCCCCTTCGTAACTCGAGAAACCCTGCCGCAACTGGAGAAAAACCAGAAACTTCTCCCTTGTAAGTGGGGTGAGGCCCATATCCGCTGCGGCGTCTCGGTGGAAAACAACCCTTCCCTCTTGGACCTCGAAGGGCTCCTTCATCCCCTTGCTGTGACCCAAGAAGTTCCCCGTTCCATGCATCGCAACTCGAGAGGAACCCCAAGGGACCCACTGTGACTCAAGTGGAGCCCCGTTTGCCCCTGCTAAGCTCCAGATGATGGTCCCTTTTCCTGCTCCTTAGGGAAAGGTTTGCTGGAGCTTCCTTCGTATGCCAAGAGGAGGTGCTCCCACCAGGAAAGTCGGGAGGGTCATAAGGGTTTGGGCCACCATTCCCCAAGACCCCCAAATGTCTTGTCCACTGCAGATGAACTTGACTGCCGTGCACTGCCTTGACTATCACTCGAGGCTCGACGCCCGAAACACTGGCATGTGTGACATCACTTTGGACTTTAGGGCAAGCCACAGATCCCTGTGTCCGCCTGACATGGAGCCTGACACTGCTGCTGCAGCTGGCCAGGCAAGTATTCGTGCACATGTTCAGGCGAGACGAGGTCTGTCTCCTCTGTGGGGTCTCAGGAGTACCCCAAGGCCTAGGTCAGGACGGTCGAAGAACGCTCAGGGTCTGGCCTCAGCAGAAGTCGAGGACTGAACACCTTGAGATGATTGGGGAGGAATCCCCAGAGGCGCCTTGAACTGGCATGGAGACTGGCCTCTCCTGAGGCCACAGGGGCGAGTCCCTGAAGTCCCCGTAGTAACTCGAGAGAACACAGCCACAACTTGAGAAAAACCAAAAGATTCTCCCCTGCAAGTGGGGTGAGGACCTTGTCCTCTGTGGCGTCTCGGGGTAAATCACCCCTTCTCTCTTGGACCTCAATTTGGTGGTTCACCTTCTTGCTGTGACCCAAGAAGTTTCCCAACCCACCCGTCCCCACTCGAGAGGAACACCGAGGGTCCTGCCAAGAATGAAAAGGAGCCCCTTTCTCCCCTGCTGAGCTCCAGGTGAGGGTCTTTTTCCTGCTCTCTCAAGAAATGGTTCCCAGTGCTCCGCTCACATCCCAACAGGAGACACTCGCACCAGGACAGTTGGGAGGAGCATCAGGGGTCTTGCCACCATTCCCCAAGACCCCCAAATACTTCGTTCACTCCAGGTGAACCTGACTGCCCTGCACTGCGTCGACGGTCACCCCGAGGCTCGAAGCCTGACACACTGGCACGTGTGACAGCCCTGGGTAGTACCTCGAAGTCAACTCAAAGATCCCTGTGTCTACTCGACAGGGAGCCTTACACAGCTGATGCAGCTGCGTAGGCAAGTGGCAGTGCACGTCTCCATGAGAAACGAGGCCCAAGTCCCCTGTGGGGGCTCGATGTGAACCCCAAGATTTATGTCAGCATGGGCGAGGTAATCTCAGGTACTGGCTTCAGCACCAAACGGGGACTGAGAACCAGGCAATGACTGGGGAGAAATCCCCCAAGGTGCATAGCAACTGGCACGGAGACTGGCCTCTCCAGAGGCCACAGGGGTGGGTCCATGAGCTCCCTGTCCTAACTCGAGAAACACTGCCGCAATTCGAGAACACCCAGAAGCATCTCCCTTCCAAGTGGGGTGAGGTCCTGATCCGCTGCTTTGTCTAGGGGCAAATCACCCCTTCTCTCTTGGACCTACAAAGGGCCATTCACCTTCTTGCTGTGACCCAAGATGTTTTCCGCCCAACCTGTCTCAACTCGAGAGGAACCCCAAGTGACCCACTACGAGTCAAGTGGAGCCCCGTTTGCCCCTTCTAAGCTCCAAATAATGGTCCCTGTTCCTGCTCCTTAGAGAAAGGTTTTCTGGGGCTTCCCTTGCATCCAAAGAGGAGGTGCTCGCACCAGGAAAGTCGGGAGGACCATCAGGCGTTGGGCCAGCATTCCCCAAGACCCCCAAATGCCTTGCCCACTGCAGATGAACCTGACTGCCCTGCACTGCCTTGACTGTCACCCCGAGGCTCGACGCCCGACACACTGGCACGTGTGACAGCCCTGGAGTACCTCAAGGGCAAGTCACAGATCCCTGTTTCTGCTCAACGGGGAGCCTGACATTGATGCTGCACCTGGAGAGGCAAGCTGCCGTGCACGTCTCCAGGTGAGACGAGGACTGACTACCCGGTGTGGGCTCCAGGGGAACCCCAAGTCCTGTATCAGTACGGGTGAGGAAAGCTCAGGGTGCGGCCTCAGAATCAGACAAAGACTGAGTACACGGCGACGGCTGAGGAGGAATCCCCAGATGCGCCTGGCAACTGGTTTGGAGACTGGCCTCTACTGAGGCCACAGGGGCGGTTCCCTGAGGTCCCCATCATAACTCGAGAGGGCCCCAATACATGTCGAGAAAAAACAGCAGCCTCTCTGCTGCAGGTGGACTGAGTCTCTTGTCCGCTGCCTTGTCTTGGGAGAACTCACCCCTTCCATCGTGGGCCTCGAAAGGCTTCTTCACACCCTTGCTGTGACCCAAGAAGTTTCTTCCCCATCCTTCCCCAAGAGAGAGGGACCCTGAGGATTGGGTCGCGACTCAAGAGGAGTCCAGTTTGCTCTTGCTCAGCTCCAGATGAGGGTCCTTTTTTCTGCTCTGTCGGAAATGGGTTCCCGGCGCTTCCCTCGCATTCCAGGAGGAGGCATTCACACCAGGAGAGACGGGAGGAGCATCAGGGTTCGAGCCACCATTCCCCATGACCCCCAAGTGCCTCATCCACTACAAAAGAACCTGACTGCCCTGCACTGCCTCGACTGTCATCCCGCGGCTCAACGCCCGACACACTGGCACAGGTGACAGCCCTGGTGTACCTCGAGGGAAAGCCTCATATCCCTGTGTCCACAGGATGGGGAGCATGACAATGCTGCTCGAGCTGGGGAGGCAAGCGGCTGAGCACATCTCGAGGCTAAACGAGACTTGACTCTCCTGAGGGGCCTTCAGAGGAACCCCAAGACCTATGTCAGCAATGGCGAGGAAAGCTCAGGCTCCAGCCTCAGCACCAGATGAAACCCGAATACACGCCGATGACTGGGGAGGAATACCCAGAGGCGCCTGGCAACTGGCACGGAGACTGGAAACTCCTGAGGCCACAGGGCTGTATTCTGGGATCCCTGTCATAACTCAAGAGGACCCCACTGCAACTCGAGGAAAACGAGATGATTCTCCCCTGCAGGCGTTGTGAGGCCTTTGTCTGCTGCGGCTTCTCAGGCGAAATCACCCCCTCCTTCTTGGACCTCGAATAGTTCATTCAGCCCCTTGCTGTGTACCAAGAAGTTCCCCGCCCCACCCGTCCCCACTCGAGAGGAACCCCAAGAGTCGTGCAGAGACTCAAGTGGAGGCCCGTTTGCCCCTGTTCAGCTCCAGATGAGGGTCCCTTTCCCTGCTCAGTTGGGAAAGTGTTTGCTGCACTCCCCTCACATCCCAAGAGGAGACGCTCACACCAGGAGAGTCAGGAGGAGCATCAGGGGTAACGCCAACATTCCCCAAGACCCCAAATGCCTACTCCACTCCAGCGGACCCTGACTGCCCTGCACTGCCTCGACTGTCACCCCGACACTCGAAGCCAGACACACTGGAATGAGTGACAGCCCTCTGGTTCCTCGAGGGCAAGTCACAACTTCCTGTGTCCGCTCGAAGGGAACCCTGACACCGCTGCTGCAGCTGGGGATAAAAGCGGCAGTGCATGTCTCCAGGCGAGACGAGGCCTGTCTCCTCTGTGGGGGTCCCAGGGGTACCCCAAGACCTAGGTCAGATCAGTCGAGAAAAGCTCAGGCTCCGGCCTCAGCACAAGATGAGAACTGAGCACCCGCGAATGACTGGGGAGGAATCCCAGAGGCGCATGGCAACTGGCACGGAGACTGGCCTCTCCTGAGTCCACAAGGGCGGGTTCCTGTGGTTTCCATCGTAACTCGAGAAGACCGGCCGCAACTCGAGAAAAACCAGAAGCTTCTTTCCTGCAGGCGGCATCTCGGGGGAAATCACCCCTTCCCTCTTGGACCTCAAAAGGGTCCTTCACACCCTGGGTGTGACCCAAGATATTCCCCACCCCACCTGTCCCCACGCGAGATGAATCCCGAGGGTCCTGCTGCGACTCAAGAGAAGCCGTGTTTGCCCATGCTCAGCTCATGATGAGGGTCCCTTCACTGCTAAGTCTGGAAAGGTTTCCCGGTGCTCCTCTTGTATCCCAGGAAGAGACGCTCACCCCAGGAAACTCGGGAGGAGCATCAGGGGTAGGGCCACCATTCTAAAGACCCCGAAATGCCTCGTCCATTCCAGATGAACCTGACTGCCCTTTACTGCCTAGACTGTCAGGCCGAGGCTCAATGTTACACACTGGCACGTGTAACAGCCCTGGGGTACCTCGAGGGCAAGCCACAGATCCCTGTATCCTCTCGACTGGAAGCATGACACTGCTGGTGAAGCTGTGGAGG
Organism: Antidorcas marsupialis; assembly: GCA_006408585.1. Taxonomy (NCBI): domain Eukaryota; kingdom Metazoa; phylum Chordata; class Mammalia; order Artiodactyla; family Bovidae; genus Antidorcas; species Antidorcas marsupialis. The sequence continues at coordinate 35,400 of SJYB01005998.1, forward strand.
CAAGTGGCAGTGCACGTCTCCAGGCGAGACGAGGCCTGACTCCTTTGTGGTGGCTCCATGGGAACCCCAAGATTTATGTCCGCATGGGCAAGGAAAGCTCATCCTCTGACCTCAGTACTAGATGAGGGCTGAGGACCAAGCGACGACTGGGGAGGAATTCCCAGAGGCGCCTGGCAACTGGCATGGAGACTGGCCTCTCTGGAGGTCACGGGGCGAGTCCCTGGGGTCCCCGTCGTAACTCGAGAGGACCTTGACACAACTTGAGAAAAACCAAAAGATTCTCCCCTGCAGGCATGGTGAGGACCTTGTCCACTGTGGCGTCTCTGGGGGAAATCACCCCTTCTCTCTTGGACCTCAAAAGGGTCGTTCACCTTCTTGCTGTGACCCAAGAAGTTCCCCGCCCCACCCTGCTCCACTCGAGAGGAACACCGAGGGTCCTGCCAAGACTCAAAAGGATCGCCGTTAGCCCCTGCTGAGCTCCAGATGAGGGTCCCTTTCCTGCTCTCTCGGGAAAGGGTTCCCAGCGTTCGCCCTCAAATCCCAACAGGAGATGCTCGCACCAGGACAGTCGGGAGGAGCATCAGGGGTCATGCCACCATGCCCCAAGACCCCCAAATGCCTAGTCCACTCCAGCGGACCCTGACTGTTCTCCACTGCCTCGACTGTCACCCCAACACTCGACGCCATACACACTGGCACGTGTGACAGCCCTCGGTTACCTCGCGGTCAAGCCACAAATTCCTGTGTCTGCTCGACGGGAAGCCTGACACTGCTGTTGCAGCTGGGGAGGCAAGCGGCCGTGCATGTCTCCAGGTGAGACGAGGCCTGTCTCCTCTGAGGGGGCCCCGGGTTACCCCAAAAATGAGAGCCGGAAGGTCCAGGAAAACTCAGGCTCTGGCCTCAGCACAAGACGAGAACTGAGCACCTGGCTATGAATCGGGAGGAATCCCCAGAGGCGCCTGGCAACTGGCAAGGAGACTGGCCTCTCCTGAGACCACAGAGGCGAGTCCTTGGGGTCCTCATGGTAGCTCAAGAGGACCCCGCCACAACTTGAGAAAAAACCAAAGATTCTCCCTTGCAGGCGGGGTGAGGACCTTGTCCGCTGTGGCGTCTCGGGGGAAATCACCCCTTCTCTCTGGGACCTCAAAAGGGTCGTTCACCTTGCTGTGACCCAAGAAGTTCCCCGCCCCACCCGTCCCCACTCGAGAGGAACACTGAGGCTCCCGCCAAGACTCAAAAGGAGCCCCGTTAGCCCCTGCTGAGCTCCAGATGAGGGTCCCTTTCCTGCACTTTCTGGAAAGTTTTCCCTGCGCTCCCCTCAAATCCAACAGGAGACGCTCACAACAGGACAGTCGGGAGGAGCATCAGGGGTCTTGCCACCATTCCCCAAAACCCCCAAATACCTCGTTCCTTCCAGACGAACCTGACTGGCCTGCACTGCACCGACTGTCACCCCAAGGATCGACGCCCAACATTCTGGTACGTATGACAACCCTGGGGTACCTCGAGCAAAAGCCACATATCCCTTTGTCCGTTCAACGGTGAGCCTGACACTGCTGCTGCTGCTGGCGAGGCAAGCGGCCGTGCACGTCTCCAGGTGAGACTAGGCCTAACTCCCTGGGGGGATCCAGGGGAACCCCAAGACCTATGTTAGCATGGGCGAGGAAAGCTCAGTCTCAGGCCTCAACACCAGAGGAGGACTGAGGACCAGGCGACGATTGGGGAGAATTCCCCAGAGGCGCATGGCAACTGCCACGGAGACTGGCCTCTCCTTAGGCCACAGGGGTGTGTCCCTGGGGTCCCCGTCTAACTCGAGAGAACTGGCGGCAACTCGAGGAAAACCAGAAGCTTCTTTCCTGTAGGGGGCGTGAGGCCCTTGTCCGCTGTGGTGTCACGGTGGAAATCACCCCTTCCTTGTTACACCTCGAAAGAGTCCTTCACACCCTGGGTGTGACCCAAGAAGTTCCCCGCTTCAACCGTCTCCACAGGAGATGAACATCGAGGGTCCCACTACAACTCAAGAGAAGCCTTGTTTGCCCATCATAAGCTCAGGAAGAGGGTCCCTTTCCCTGCTACGTCTGGAAAGGTTTCTGGTGCTCCTCTCACATCCCAGGAAGAGGCGCTCGCCCCAGGAAATTCGGGAGAAGCATCAGGGGTAGGGCCACCATTCCGAAGAACCCCAAATGCCTTGTTCAATCCAGATGAACCTGACTGCCCTGCACTGCCTAGACTGTCAGCCTGAGGCTCAATGCCCGACACACTGGCACGTGTGACAGCCCTGGGGTACCTCGAGGGCAAGCCACAGATCCCTGTATGTGCTCGACTGGCAGCCTGACACTGCTGGTGAAGCTGTGGAGGCAAGAGGCAGTGCACATCTCCAGGGGAGACGAGGCCTGACTCCCCTCTGGGGGCTCCATGGGAACCCAAAGATTTATGTCAGCATGGGCGAGGAAAGCTCAGGCACTGACCTCAGCACCAGAAGAGGACTGAGTCCCCGGCCATGACTTGGGAGGAATCCGCAGAAGCGCATGGCAACTGGCACGGAGACTGGCCTCTCCTGAGGCCACAAGAGTGTGTCCATGGGCTCCCCATCGTAACTTGAGAAACACTGCCGCAACTTGAGAAAAACCAGAAGTTTCTCCCTTGCAAGCAGGGTGAGGCCCTTTTCCCCTACGGCTTCTTGGGGGAAATCACCCCTTACATTTCTGACTTCGAAAGCCTCCTTCACATTCTTGCTGTGTCCCAAGAAGTTCCCGCCCCACCAGTCCCCATTCGAGAGGAACCCCAATTGTCCTGCTGTGACTGAAGAGGAGCCCCTTTTGCTTCTGCTCAGATCCAGATGTTTGTCCCTCTCCCTGCTCGTCGGGAAAGGGTTCCTGGCACTCCGCTCACATCCCAAGTGGAGCCGTTCCCACCAGGAGAGTCGGCAGGAGCATCAGGGGTCGGACCACAATTCCTGAAGTCCCCAAATGTCTCGTCCAGTCCAGATGAACCTGACTGCCCTGCACTGCGTCGAATGTCACCCCGAGGCTTGACGACTGACACACTGGCACGTGTAAAAGCCCTGGGTAGTACATCTAGGTCAAGACACAGATTCCTGTGTCCGCTGACGGGAAGCCTGACACTGCTGCTGCAGCTGGGGAGGCANCGCCCCACCAGTCCCCATTCGAGAGGAACCCCAATTGTCCTGCTGTGACTGAAGAGGAGCCCCTTTTGCTTCTGCTCAGATCCAGATGTTTGTCCCTCTCCCTGCTCGTCGGGAAAGGGTTCCTGGCACTCCGCTCACATCCCAAGTGGAGCCGTTCCCACCAGGAGAGTCGGCAGGAGCATCAGGGGTCGGACCACAATTCCTGAAGTCCCCAAATGTCTCGTCCAGTCCAGATGAACCTGACTGCCCTGCACTGCGTCGAATGTCACCCTGAGGCTTGACGACTGACACACTGGCACGTGTAAAAGCCCTGGGTAGTACATCTAGGTCAAGACACAGATTCCTGTGTCCGCTGACGGGAAGCCTGACACTGCTGCTGCAGCTGGGGAGGCAAGCTGCCGTATAAGTCTCCAGGCTAAATGAGGCCTGACTCCACTGTGGGGGCTCCAGGGGAACCCTAACACCTAAGTCAGCCAGCGAGGAATGCTCAGGCTCTGGCCTCAGCACCAGAGGAGGATTGAGGACCCAGCAAATACTTTGGAGGAATCCCCAGAGGCTTCTGGCAACTATCACAGAAACTGGCCTCTCCTGAGGCCACAGGGGCGGTTCCCTGGGGTTCCTGTCATAACTCGAGAGGACCCTGCCGTAACTCGAGAAAAACCAGAAGCTTCTCTGCTGCAGGTGGGCTGAGTCTCTTGTCCGCTGCCTTGCCTTGGGAGAACTCAGCCCTTCCCTCGTGGACCTCATAAGGCCCCTTCACACCCTTGATGTGACCCAAGAAGTGCNAGGTGGGCTGAGTCTCTTGTCCGCTGCCTTGCCTTGGGAGAACTCAGCCCTTCCCTCGTGGACCTCATAAGGCCCCTTCACACCCTTGATGTGACCCAAGAAGTGCCCCGTCCCACCCGTCCCCACTGAAGAGGAACCCTGAGGGTCCCGCCACGACTGAAGAGAAGAACCCTTTCCACATGCTCAGCTCCAGAGAAGGATCCCTTTAACTGTTCCATCAGGAAAGGATTCCCGGCACTCCCCTCAAATCCCAGTGGAGGTGCTCGCACCAGGAATGTTGGGAGTAGAATCAGGGGTCGGGAAATCATTCCCCATAACCCCAAATGCCTCGTCCACTCCACATGAATCTGACTGCCATGCACTGCTTCGACTGTCAGCCCGAGGCTTGATGCTCAATACAATGGCACGTGTGACAGTCCTGGGGTACCTGGAGTGCAAGCTACACATTTCTGTTTTCCCACGACGGGGAGCCTGACAGTGCTGCTGCAGCTGGGGAGGCAAGCGGCCTTGCACGTCTCCAGGGGATACGTAGCCTGACTCCCCTGTAGGGGCTCCAGGGAATCCCCAAGACCTATGACACCACGGAGTGGAAAGCTCAGGCTCCAGCCTCAGCACCAGACGAGGACTGCGGACCCGGCGACCACTGCAGAGGAATCCCCAGAGGCGACTGGAAACTGGCATGGAGACTGGCCTCTCCTGAGAACACAGGGCCCTTTCCCTGTGGTCCGCGTGGTAACTCGAGAGGTCCCCACAGCAACTCGAGAAAAACCAGAAGCTTCTCCCCTACAGGTGGGGTGAGGCCCTTGTCCACTGCGGCATCTCAGGGGAAATCACCCTTTTCCACGTGGACTTCGAAATGTTGCTTCACACACTTGCTGTCACCCAAGATGTTCCCTGCCCTACCCGTCCTCACTAAAAGGAACACCGAGGTCCCACCCAAACTCAAGAAAAGCCCCATTTGCCCCTGTTCAGTTCCAAATGAGAGTCCCTTCCCCTGCTCTGTCAGGAAAGGATTTCCGGCACACCACTCGCATCCCAGGAGGAGGCCCTCACACCAGGAGAGTCGGTAGGAGCATCAGGGCTCGGAGCACAATATACAAAGACCCCTAAATTCCTCTTCCACTCAAGATGAACCTGACTGACCTGCACTGCCTCGACTGTCACCCCGAGGCTCGACGCCCGAGACACAGGCACATGTGACACCTCTGGGGTACCTCGAGGGCAAGCCACAGATCCCTGTGTCCGCTCAATGTGAAGCCTGACATTGATGCTGCAGCTGAAGAGGCAAGCGGCCGTGCACGTCTCCGGGCGAGAGGAGGCCTGACTCCCGGGTGGGGGCTATAGGGGAACCCCAAGTCCTATGTCACTATGGGTGAGGAAAGCTCAGGCTGACGTCTCAGCACCAGACAAGGACTGAGTACCCGGCGATGGCTGAGGAGGAATCCCAGAGGCGCTTGGCAACTGGCATGGAGACTGGCCTCTCCAGAGGCCACAGGAGCAGTTCCCTGGGGTCCCCTTTGTAACTCAAGAGGACCCCAACACATCTCGAGAAAAACCAGAACCTTCTCCGCTGCAGTCAGAATGAGGACCTTGTCAACTTCGTCATCTCATGGGAATTCACCACTTCCCTCTTGGACCTTGAATGGCTCCTTCATACCCTTGCTGTGACCAAAGAAGTTCCATGCCCCTCCCTTCCCTACTTGGGACGAATTCCGACATTACCACTGTGACTCAAGAAGAGCCTCGTTTGCCCCTGATCTGGTCCAGATGATTGTTCCTTTACCTGCTCCTTTGGGAAAGGGTTCTGGGCGCTCCCCTCACATTCCAAGTGGAGCTGTTCCCACCAGGAGAGTCGGAAGGAGCATCAGTGGTCTGGCCACAATTCCTGAAGGCCCCAATGTCTCGTCCACTCCAGATGAACCTGACTGCGCTGCACTGCGTCGACTGTCACCGCGAGGCTTGAAGCCTGATACACTGGCATGTGTGACAGCCCTGGGTACTACCTCGAGGTCAAGTCACAGATCCCTGTGGCCGCTCAACGGGGAGCCTGACACTGCTGCTGCAGCTGCGGAGGCAAACGGTCGTACACGTCTCCAGGCTAAATGAGGCCTGACTCCACTGTGGGGGCTCTAGGGGTACCCAAGACCTGAGTCAGCACGGGTGACGAATGCTCAGGCTCCAGCCTAAGCACCAGACGAGGACTGAAGAACCGGGGACCACTGAGGAGGAATCCCCAGAGGCTCCTGGTAACTGGCACAAAAACTGGCCTCTCCTGAGGCCACAGGGGCGATTCCCTGGGGTTCCTGTCATAACTCGAGAGGACTCTGCCCTAACTCGAGAAAAACCAGAAGCTTCTCTGCTGCATGTAGGCTGAGTCTATTGTCCGCCACCTTGTCTTGGGAGAACTCACCCCTTCCCTCTTGGACCACAAAAGGCTCCTTCTCCCGCTTGCTGTCACCCAAGATGTTCCTCTCTCTAACCGTCCCCACTGGAGAGGAACCCCAAGGTTCCCACCATGATTCAAGAGGAGCCTTATTTGCCCCTGATCAGCTCCAGATGAGGGTCCCTTTCCCTGCTCCATAGAGAAACGGTTCCTGGTCCTCCCTTCACACCTCAAGCAGAAGCGCTTGCACCAGGAGAGTCGGGAGGAGCATCAGCGGTCAGGCCACCATTCCCCAAGACCCCCAAATTCCTCCTCCATTCCAAACGAACCTGACGGCCCTGCACTGCCTCGACTGTCACCCCAAGCCTTGACGCCCGACACACTGGGAAGTGTGACAGACCTGGNCAAGGTTCCCACCATGATTCAAGAGGAGCCTTATTTGCCCCTGATCAGCTCCAGATGAGGGTCCCTTTCCCTGCTCCATAGAGAAACGGTTCCTGGTCCTCCCTTCACACCTCAAGCAGAAGCGCTTGCACCAGGAGAGTCGGGAGGAGCATCAGCGGTCAGGCCACCATTCCCCAAGACCCCCAAATTCCTCCTCCATTCCAAACGAACCTGACGGCCCTGCACTGCCTCGACTGTCACCCCAAGCCTTGACGCCCGACACACTGGGAAGTGTGACAGACCTGGGGTACCTCGAGGGCAAGCCAAAGATACCTATCTCTGCTCAAAGGGGAGACTGACACTGCTGCTGCAGCTGGGGAAGCAAGAGGCCATGCAAATCTCCAGGTGAGAAGAGGCTGACTCCCCTATGGGGGCTCCAGTGGTACCTCAAGACATATGGCAGCACGGGCGAGGAAAGTTCAGGCTCTGACCTCAGCACTAGACGAGGACTGAGGACCCAGAAACGACTGGGGAGGAATCACCAGAGATGCCTGGAAACTGGCATGGAGACTGGCCTCTCTTGAATCCACAGGGGCGAGTCCCTGGGGTCCCCGTCGTAACTCGAGAGGACTGGCCACAACTCGAGAAAAAACACAAGCTTCTTTCCTGCAGGCGGCGTGAATACCTTGTCCATTGCACTGTATCTGGTGAAATCACCCCTTCTCTCTTGGACCTAGACAGGGTCCTTACACCCTGGGTATGACCCAAGAAGTTCCCCGCCCCACCCGTCCACACACGAAATGAAACCCGAGGGTCCCACTGTGACTCAAGAGAAGCCCCATTTGCCCATGCTCAGCTCAAGATGAGGGTCCCTTTCGCTGCTACGTCTGGAAAGGTTTCCCGGTACTCCTCTCGCATCCCAGGAAGAGGCGCTCGCCACAGGAAACTCGGGAGGAGCATCAGGGGTAGGGCCACCATTCCAAAGACCTCCAAATGCCTCGTCCATTCCAGATGAACCTGACTGCCCTTTACTGCCTAGACTGTCAGGCCGAGGCTCAATGTTACACACTGGCACGTGTAATAGCCCTGGGGTACCTCGATAGCAAGCCACAGATCCCTGTATCCACTCGACAGGAAGACTGACACTGCTGGTGAAGCTGTGGAGGAAAGGGGCAGTGCACGTCTCCAGGCAAGAGGAGGCCTGACTCCCCTGTGGGGACTCCATGGGAACCCCAAGATTTATGTCAGAATTGGCGAGGAAAGCTCTGGTAATGGCCTCAGCACGAGACGAGGACTGAGGACCCGATGATGACTGGGGAGGTATCCCAAAAGGCGCATGGCAACTGGCACTGAGACTCGCCTCTCCTGAGGCCACAGGGGAGGGTCCATGGACTCCTCGTCGTAACCTGAGAAACCCTGCCACAACTCGAGGAAAACCAGAAGCTTCTCCATTGCAAGCGCAGTGAGGCCCTTGTCCCTTGCGGCATCTCGGGGGAAATCACACCTTACATCTTTGACCTCGAAAGGCTCCTTCATATTCTTGCTGTGACCCAAGAAGTTCCAGACCCACCAGTCCCCATTTGAGAGGAACCCGGATAGTCCTGCTGCAACTCAAGAGGAGCCCCATTTGCCCCTGCTCATCTCCAGATGTTTGTCCCTTCCCTGCTCGTTGGGAAAGGGGTCCCTGCGCTCCACTCGCATCCCATGAACAGCCGTTCGCACCATGAGAGTAGGGAGGAGCATCAGGGTTCGGGCCACCATTCCTCAAGATCCCCAAATGTCTCCTGTACTCCAGATGAACCTGACTGCCCTACACTGCCTCGAATGTCACACCGAGGCTCGATGCCTGACACACAGGCATGTGTGACAGCCCTGGGTAGTACCTCGAGGTCAAGTCACAAATCCCTGTGTCCGCTCGACGGGGAGCCTTACACTGCTGCTGCAGCTGGGGAGGCAAGCGGCTGTGCATGTCTCGAGGCTAAACGAGACCTGACTCCCCTGTGGGGGCTTCAGAGGAACGCCAAAACCTATGCCAGCATTCGCAAGGAAAGCTCAGGCTGCGGCTTCAGCACCAGACAAAACCCGAGGTCACGCTGATGACTGGGGAGGAATCCCCAGAGGCGCCTGGCAACTGGCACGGAGACTGGACATTCCTGAGGCCACAGAGCTGGTTTCTGGTGTCCCCGTCGTAACTCGAGAGGACCCCGACCCAACTCGAGAAAAACCAGATGCTTCTCCCTCCCCTGCAGGCGTGGTGAGGCCCTTGTCTGCTGCGGCTTCTCAGGCGAAATCACTCCTTCCCTCTTGGACCTCGAATAGCTCATTCACCCCTTTGCTGTGACCTAAGAAGTTCCCCGCCCCACCCGTCCCCACTCGAGAGGAACCCCGAGGGTCCTGCCAAGACTCAAGTGGAGGCCCGTTTGCCCCTGTTCATCTCCAGATGAGGGTCCCTTTCCCAGCTCCGTCGGGAAAGGGTTCCCTGCACACCATTCACATCCCAAGAGGAGGCCTCGCACCAGGAGAGACAGGAAGAGCATCAGGGGTCAGGCCACCATTTTACAGACCCCCAAATGCCTCTTCCACTCCAGATGAACCTGACTACCCTGCACTGCCTTGACTGCCACCGCGAAACTCGACAGCCAACACACTGGCACGTTTGACAGCCCTGGGGCACTTCGAGGGCAAGCCACAGATCCTTGTGTCCGCTCAACAGGGAGCCTGAAACTGCTGCTGCAGCTGGGGAGGCTAGCGGCAGTACCTGTCTCCAGGCGAAACGAGGCTGAACTCTCCTGTTGGCGCTCCATGGGAAGGCCAAGACCTATCTCAGCATGGGTGAGGAAAACTAAGGCCCAGGCCTCAACACCAGACGAGGACTGAGGATACGGCGACTACTGGGGAGGAATCCCAAGAGGCTCCTGGCAACTGGCATGGAGACTGGATTCTCCTGAGGCCATAGGGGCAGGTCCCTTGGGTCCCCATTGTAACTCGAGAGGGCCCCACCGCAACTCCAGAAAAACAAGAAGCTTCTCCAACACAGGAGTGGTGAGGCCCTTGTCCACTGCGGCGTCTTGGGGGAATACACCCCTCCCCTCTTGGACCTCGAAGACTCCTTCACACCATTGCTGTGACCCAAGAATTTCCCCGCCCCACCAGTCCTCACTCGAGAGGAACCCCGAGAGTCCCGCCACGATCGAAAGGAGCCCCGTTTTCCCCTGTTCAGCTCCAGATGAGGGTCCCTTTCCCTGCTCCATCGGGAAAGAGTTCTTGGAGCTCCCCTGGCAAACCAAGAGGAGGGGCTCACACCAGGAGAGTCGGGAGGAGTATCAGGGGTCCAGCCACCATTCCACAAGACCCTCATTACCTCGTCCACTATAGATGAATCTGAATGCTTTGCAGTGCCTAAACTGTCATCCTGAGGTTTGACGCGCGACACACTGGCATGGTTGAAAGCCCTGGGGTACCTGGAGGGCAAGCCACAGATCCCTGTGTCCGCTCGACGGGGAGCCGGATACTGCTGCTGCAGCTGGGGCGGCAAGCAGCCGTGCACAACTACAGGCGAGACGAGGCCTGACTCCCCTGTGGGGGCTCCAGGGGAACCCCAAGACCTATGTCTGCAGGGGCATGGAAAGCTTAGGCTCTGGCCTCATCACCAGACTCGGACTGAGGACCCGGCGACGAATAGGGAGGAATCCCCAGAGGCGCCTGGCAACTGGCAAGGAGACGGGCCTCTCCTGAGGCCACAAAGTGGGTCCCTTGAGTCCCCATCGTAACTCTGAGTTCCCAGTCTCAACACGAGAAAAACCAGAAGCTTTTTCCCTGCAGGCGATGTGAAGCCCTTGTCCGATGCAGCGTCTCAGGGGAAATCACCCCTTCCCTCTTGGAACTCGAATGCCCCTTCACACCCTTGCTGTGACCCAAGAAGTTCGCGCCCACACGTCCCCACTCGAAGGAACCCCGAGAGTCCCATCGCGGCTCAAGAGAAGCCCTGTTTGCCCCTGCTCAGTTCCAAATGTGGGTCCCTTTCGCTGCTCTGTAAAGAAAGGGTTCCCAGTGCTATCCTCGCATTACAAGAGGAGTTGCTCGCATCTTGCAAGTCGGGAGGAGCATCCCGGATCAGGTCACCATTCGCCAAGACACCCAAATGCCTCATCCACTCCAGATGAACCTGACTGCCCTGTACTGCCTCGACTGTCACCCCGAGGCTCGACGCCTGACACACTGGCACGTGTGACAGCCCTGGGGTACCTCAAGGGCAAGCCATAGATCCCTGTGTCGGCTCGACGGGGAGCCTGACACTTTTGCTGCAGCTGGGGAGGCAAGCAGCCATGCACGTCTCCAAGCGAGACGAGGCCTGACGCCCCTGTGGGGTCTCCAGGGAACCCCAAGACCTTATTCAGCATGAGAGAGGAAAGCTCAGGCTCAGGCTTCAGCACAAGATGAGGACTGAGGACCGGGGGCGATTGGGGAGGAATCCCCAGGGGGGCCTAGCAACAGGTACAGAGACTGGCCTCTCCTGAGGCCACAGGGGCAAGTCCCTGGGGTCCCTGTCGAAACTCGAGAGGAACCCACCACAACTCGAGAAAAACGAAGCTTCTACCCTGCAGGCAGGGTGAGGCCCTTGTCCACTGCAGCTTCTCGGGGGTTATCACCCCTTTCCTCTTGGAGCTAGAAAGTCTTCTTCACCCCCTTGCTGTGACCCAAGAAGTGCCCTGCCCCTCCCGTCCCCACTCAAGAGGAACACTGAGGGTCCCGCGAATATTCAAGAGGAGCCTACGTGCCCCTGCTCATCTCCAGATGAGGATACCATTCTCTGCTCCATTGAGAAATGTTTCCCAGCCTTCTACTCCTATCCCTGGAGTAGGCGCTCACACCAGGAGAGTCAGGAGAAGCATCAGGGGACGGGCCACCATTCCTCAAGTCTGCCAAATTCCTTGTTCACTTGAGATGAACCTGATTGCCTTGCACTGCCTGGAACGTCACCCTGAGGCTCGACTCCTGACACATTGGCACGTGTGACATCCCTTGAGAACCTTGAGGGAAAGCCACAGATATCTTTGTCCCCTTGAGATGGAGCCAGAGACTGCTGCTGCAGCTAGGGAGGAAAGCGGCCGTGCTTATCTCCAGGCAAGACGAGAACTGACTCCCATGTGGGGGCTTCAGGGGACCTGCAAAACCTATGTCAGCACAGGCGAGGAAATCTCAGGCTCCGGCCTCAGCACCAGACGAGGACTGAGGACATGGTGATGACTGGGGAGGAAACCAAAAAGCCGCCTAGCAACTGGCATGGAGACTGGCCTCTCTTGAGGCCACAGGAGTGGGTCCCTGGCTTCCCCATAGTAACTCGAAAGGACCTCGCCACAAGTTGGGAAAAACCAGAAGCTTCTGCCCTGCAGGGGGGTGGGGGGGTGAGGACCTTATCCACTGTGACGTCTCGGAGGAAATCACCGCTTCCCTCTTGGACCCCCAGAGGCTCCTTTACAACCTTGCTGTGACCCAAGAAGTTCCCCTAGCTACCGGTCCCCACAAGAGAGGAACCCCGAGGGTGCCGACGAAACTCAAGAGGAGCCACGTTTGCTTCTGCTCAGCTCCAAAGGAGGGTCCCTTTCCCTGCTTTTTCAGGAAAGGTTTCCCGTCACTACACTTGCAACCCAGGAGGAGGCACTTGCACCAGGGTAGTCGGGAGAGCATCAGGGTTTGGGCCACCATTTCCCAAGCCCCCCAAATGTCTTGGCTACTCCAGATGAACCTTACTGCCCTGCACTGCCTTGACTGTCACCCTGAGGCTCAACGCCCAAATGACTGGCACGTGTGACAGCCCTGGGGTACCTGGAGGGCAAGCCACAGATCCCTGTGTCTGCTCGACGGGGAGCCTGAAACTGTTTCTGCAGTTAGGGAGGCAAGCGGCCATGCATGTCTCGAGGCAAGACGAGGGCTGACTCCCCTTTGGGGGCTAAACAGGAACCCCAAGACCTATGTCAGCACAGACGAGGAAAGCTCTGGCTCTGGCCTAAGCAACAGATGATGACAGAGGACTAGGCAACGACTGGGGAGGAATCCCCAGAGGAGCCTGGCAACTGGCACGGAGACTGGACTCTCCTGAGGCCACAGGGGTGGGTCCCTGGGATCCCCGTCATAACTCGAGAGGACCCCGCCGCAACTTGAGAAAAACCAGAAGGTCCTCTCCTGCAGGTGGGTGAGGCCCTTTTCTGCCCCGTCGTCTCAGGGGAAATCACCCTTTTCCTCTTGTACCTCCATACGCTCCTTCACACCCTTGCTGTGACCAAAGAAGTTCCCCACCCGCACGTCCCCACTCAAGAGGAACCCCGAGGGTCCTGTCGTGACTCAAGAGGATCCCCTTTTGCCCCTGCTCAGCTCCATATTAAGGTCCCTTTTTCTCCTCCGTTGGGAAAGCATTCCTGGTGCTCCCCTCGCATCTCAGCAGGATGAGCTCGCACGAGGACAGTCGGGAGGAGCATCAGGGGTCTAGCCACCATTTTCTAGACACCAAAATGCCTCGTCCACTCCAGATGAACCTGACTGTCCAGCACTGCCTCGACTGTCACCTGAGGCATGACATCCGACACACAGGCACGTGTGACAGCCTGGGTTACCTTGAGGGCAAGCCACAGATTATTGTGTCTGCTCGATGGGGAGCCTGACACTGCTGCTGCAGCTGGGTAGGCAAGCGGCTGTTCACGTCTCCAGCGATGACGGGGGAGGGATCCCCAGAAGCGCCTCGCAACTCACGTGGATACTGGCCTCTCCTTAGGCCACAGGGGCGGTTCCCTGGGGTCCCTGACATAACTCGAGAGGATGCCTCCACAACTCGAGAAAAACCAGAAGCCTCTCCTCTGCAGGTGGGGTGAGGCCCTTGTCTTCTGTGTCGTCTTGGGGGAATCACCCCTTTTATCTTGGACCTTGAAAGGCTCCTTCACACCCTTGCTGTGATGCAAGAAGTTCCCTGCCCCACCTGTCTTCACTCGAGAGGAAACCCGACTCAAGAGGAGCCCCGTTTTCGCCTGCTCAGCTTCAGATGATGGGTCCTTTCTCTGCTCTGTCATGAAAGGAATCCAGGCACTCCTCTCGCATCCCAAGAGGAGGCACTCACACCAGGAGAGTCAGGAGGAGCATCAGGGGCGGGCAACCTTTCCAAGAATCCCCAAATACCTCATTCACTCCAGATGAACCTGACTGCCCTGTACTGCTCGACTGTCACCCCGAGGCTTGACTCCGGTCACACTGGCACGGATGACAGCCCGGGGGTTCCTCGAGTGTAAGCCACAGATGCCAGTGTCTGTTCGACAGGGAGCCAGACACACCTGTTGCAGCTGGGGAGGAAATCAGCCGTGCCCGTCTCCAGGCGAGACGAGTCGTGACTCCCTGTGGGGGCTCCAGGGGAACCTCGAACCTATTNACCTGTCTTCACTCGAGAGGAAACCCGACTCAAGAGGAGCCCCGTTTTCGCCTGCTCAGCTTCAGATGATGGGTCCTTTCTCTGCTCTGTCATGAAAGGAATCCAGGCACTCCTCTCGCATCCCAAGAGGAGGCACTCACACCAGGAGAGTCAGGAGGAGCATCAGGGGCGGGCAACCTTTCCAAGAATCCCCAAATACCTCATTCACTCCAGATGAACCTGACTGCCCTGTACTGCTCGACTGTCACCCCGAGGCTTGACTCCGGTCACACTGGCACGGATGACAGCCCGGGGGTTCCTCGAGTGTAAGCCACAGATGCCAGTGTCTGTTCGACAGGGAGCCAGACACACCTGTTGCAGCTGGGGAGGAAATCAGCCGTGCCCGTCTCCAGGCGAGACGAGTCGTGACTCCCTGTGGGGGCTCCAGGGGAACCTCGAACCTATTTCAGCATGAGAGCAGAAAGCTCAGGCTCCGGCCTCAGCACCAGATGAGTACTGAGAACCTGGCGACAACAGGGGAGGAAGCACCTGAGGTGCCTCGCAACTCGCAGGGAGACTGGCCTCTCCTGAGGCCACAGGGGCGGGTTCCTNGTCACACTGGCACGTGTGACAGCCTGGGGGTTCCTCGAGTGTAAGCCACACGTGCCAGTGTCTGTATGACGAGGAGCCAGACACACGTGTTGCAGCTGGGGAGGAATCCGGCCGTGCCCGTCTCCAGGCGAGACGAGTCCTGACGCCCTGTGGGGGCTCCAGGGGAACCCCGAGCCTACTTCAGCATGAGAGCAGAAAGCTCAGGCTCCAGCCTCAGCACCAGATGAGAACTGAGAACCTGGCGACCACAGGGGAGGAAGCACCTGAGGTGCCTCGCAACTCGCATGGAGACTGGCCTCTCCTGAGGCCACAGGGGCGGGTTCCTGGGGTAAGCGACGTACCTCGAGAGGTCCCTGCCGTAACTCGAGAAAAACCAGAAGCTTCACCCATACAGGCGGGCTGAGGCCCTTTTCCCTTGAGGCGTCTGGGTAAATCGCCCCTTTCCTCTTGGACTTCAAAAGGCTCCTTCACACCCTTGCTGTGACCCAAGAAGTTCCCCTACCCACTCGTCTCCAATCCAGAGAAACCCCGAGTGTCCCACTGCGTCTCAAGAGGAGCCCCATTTTCCACTGCTCAGCTNGGCTCCGGCCTCAGCACCAGATGAGAACTGAGAACCTGGCGACCAAAGGAGAGGAAGCACCTGAGGTGCCTCACAACTCGCATGGAGACTGGCCTCTCCTGAGTTTCCTGGGGTAAGCGACTTAACTTGAGAGGTCCCCGCGGTAACTCGAGAAAAACCAGAAGCTTCACCCATGCAGGTGGGCTGAGGCCCTTTTCCCTTGAGGCGTCTGGGTAAATCGCCCCTTTCCTCTTGGACTTCAAAAGGCTTCTTCACACCCTTGCTGTGACCCAAGAAGTTCCCCTACCCACTCGTCTCCAATCCAGAGAAACCCCGAGTGTCCCACTGCGTCTCAAGAGGAGCCCCATTTTCCACTGCTCAGCTTCAGATGAGGGGCTCTATCCCTGCTCCTTCGGGAAAGGGTTCCTGGCGCTCCCCTTGCATCCCAAAAGGAGGCACTCGCACCAGGAGATCAAGAGGAGCCTCAGGGGTCGGGCCACGATTTCCCAAGACCCCCAAATGCCTCATCCACTCCAGATGAACCTGACTTCCCTGCACTGCCTAGACTGTCACCCTGAATCTCGACTACTGAAACACTGGCACGTGTGACAGCGCTGGGGAAACTTGAGAAAAAGCCACAGATCCCTGTGTCCTCTCGACAGGGAGCGGGACATTACTGCTGCAGTTGGAGAGGAAAGCAGCCATGCACGTCTCCAGGTGAGACGAGACCTGACTCCCTGTGGGTGCTCAAGGAGAACCCAAGTCCAATGTCAGCACGGTAGAGGTAACCTCAGCTTCTGGCCTCAGAACCCTAAGGGCATTGAAGACCCCGCGACGACTGAGGAGGAATCCCTAGAGGTGCCTCACAACTCGCATGGAGAATGGCCTCTCCTGAGGCCACAGGTGCGTGTCCTGGGGTCCCAGTCATAACTCTAGGGGACCGCACTGCAACTCGAGAAAAACCAGAAGCTTATCCCCTGACAGCGGGGTGAGGCCGTTGTCCACTGCTGCTCCTCGGGAGAAATCACCCTTTTCCTCTTTGACCTCGAAAGCCTCCTTCACACCCTAGCTGTGACCCAAGAATTTCCCTGACCCACTCGTCCCCACTCGAGAGGAACCCCGAGGGTCTCACCACGACTGAAGAGGATCCCCATTTGCCTCTGGTCAGTTCCAGATGTGGGTGCCTTTTCCTGCTCTGTCGAGAATGGTTTCCCGGGGCTCCCCTCACATCCCAAAAGAAGATGCTCGCATCTGGANACTGAAGAGGAGCCCCGTTTGCTCCTGGTCAGTTCCAGCTGTGGGTGCCTTTTCCTGCTCTGTCAGGAATGGTTTCCAGGCGCTCCCCTCACATTCGAAAAGGCGTTCACACCTGGAGAGTCAAGAGGAGCATCAGGGGTCGGGCCACCATTCCTTTAGACCCCCAAATGCCTCGTCCACTCCAGATGAACGAGACTGCCCTACACTGCCTAGAATGTCACCCTGAGGCTCGACGCTCAACACACTGGCACGTGTGACACACTTGGGGTACACCGTGGGCAACACACAGATCTCTGTGTCTGCTCGACGGGGAGCCTGACACTGCTGTGGCAGCTGGGGAGGCAAGCGGCCATGCATGTCTCCAGGAGAGNTGTGACAGACTTGGGGTACATCGTGGGCAACCCACAGATCTCTGTGTCTGCTCGACGGGGAGCCTGACACTGCTGTGGCAGCTGGGGAGGCAAGCGGCCATGCATGTCTCCAGGAGAGATGAGCCCTGACTCCCCAGTGTGGGTTCCAGGGGAACCCCAAGACCTATGTCAGCACGGGCGAGGAAGCTCAGGCTACGGCCTCAGCAACAGAGGAGAATCGAATATCCGGTGACGACTGGGTAGGAATCCCCAGAGGCGCCTTGCATCTTGCACGGAGACTGACCTCTCCTGAAGACACAGGCAGGGGTCCCTGGGGTCCCCGTCGTAACTAGAGAAGCCCTCCAAACTAGAGAAAAACCAGAAAATTCTCCACTGCAGGCGGGATGAGGCCCTTGTCCGCTGAGGCATCTCGGGGGATATCACCCCTTCCCTCTTGGACCCTGAAAGGCTCCTTCACACCCATGCTGTGACACAGCAAGTTCCCCCACACACCCATCCACACTCGAGAGGAACTCGGAGGGTCCTGTCGCTACTCAAGAGGAGACCCATTTTCCAATGTTCAGCTCCAGATGAGGGGCCCTTTCCCTGCTCCCTCGGGAAAGGGTTTCCGCAGATCCTCTCGCATCCCAAGAGGAGGCGCTAGAAACAGGGGATTCCAGAGAAGCCTCAGGGGTCTGGCCACAATTTCCCAAGACCCTCAAATGACTCTTCCACTCCAGATGAACCTGACAGCCCTGCACTGCCTCGACTGTCACTCTCAGGCTCGACTCCCGACACACTGGCACGTGTGACAGCCTTGGGGTACCTCGGGGTCAAGNTCAAATGCCTCGTCCACTCCAGATGAACCTGACAGCCCTGCACTTCCTCGACTGTCACTCTCAGGCTCGACTCCTGACACACTGGCACGTGTGACAGCCTTGGGGTACCTCGGGGTCAAGCCACAGATCATTGTGTCTGCTGGACGGAAAGCCGGACACTTCTGCTGGAGCTGGGGAGCAAAGGAGCCATTCACGTCTCCAGGCGAGACCAGCCGATCGGAAGGGGAACCCCAAGACCTATGTCACCACGGGCGAGGCAAGTTCAGGCTCAGGCCTCAGCACCAGATGAAGTTTGAGGACCCAAGGATGACTGGGGAGGAATCCCCAGATGTGCCGCACAACTCCCATGGAGACTGGATTCTCCTGAGTCCACAGGGGCAGGTTCCTGTGGTCCACGTGGTTACTAGATAGGACCCTGCCACAACTCGAAGAAAAGCAGAAGCTTTTCTCCTGCAGGCAGCGTGAGGCCCTTGTCCTTTGTGGAACCTCGGGGGAAATCACCCCTTCCCTCTTGGACCTTGAAAGGTACTTAAACACATTTGCTGTGACCTCAGAAGTTCCCCGACCCACCCGTCCTCAAGCGAGAGGAACCCCGAGGGTCCCGCCGCAACAAGTGAAGGCCCATTTTCCCCTGGTCAATTACAGATGAGGGGCCCTTACCCTACTGCATCAAAAAAAG